>JACXGI010005275.1:0-26094 GCA_016801175.1 Esox masquinongy | reverse complement strand
GTGATCAAACATTGATATCAGCCCTAGAATGATCCCATATGACATCTTGTAGGTACAGGGAACATACTAGAGCAGATTTTCGCAAGGGTTAGATGGGGGCTCGGGAAGCCATTTTGCTGGGAGAGGTATGCATTGTTTTGAGGCTAGCCGCAAATGGATCCCTCAGAACTAGGGAAAGTGTGGCATATATCACCTCTGGCAGCAGACAGACAGACAAAGACAGAGACAATGAGAGACAGAGAGAATTTGAATGAGGCATGATGACAGCCTCCGGACCCGATGACAATATCATGAAATACCAAGAGCTAGAGAGCCTCTCAAAGTGCTACTTGGAATGCTGTGTGGAAAGATGCTGCATTAAGGGCTCCAACTTGAAATACCACAGAAACATGTGCCATCATCACAGATTTATCAACAATATACAAGATATCTGGGGAAGTAGACAGTGGCTTTAACCATGCAGTGATTCAGTTTCACGGGCAGGGAAGCTTCTCAGATGGAGGGCAGCATTAACAGTTTTATTTACACAAGTGAGCTGCTTGAGAACTAACTAATTTCCAATGATGGGGCATAACAATTGCACGACAAAACATTGAGTTAAAGTAACAGATTTTGCAAGAATAAGGGATGATGAAAGTGTCAAGTTTAAGACTCTAACAATTCATTATAGTCACTGGCTGCAGAGAACAGAAAAGAATGACAGCCAAAGGAGGTGTCGACTTTAGGGATGATCAGCGTTATTGAGGAAGGAGCTGAGGTAAACAGGGGATTTGCCTAAGCCAGGTACTAGTTTGGACTTAGCCAAACTAGTACCAGTGAGACTGGTATTGCATTTAGCGAGGGACAGTATACCAGAGTGTAAAAAAAAAACAACGATGAGGGTTGTAGTTGGCCTTGGTGAGAAAGTGTATGGTGTTACATCAGGCAGAATAATGGGTGAAGCTGCTACTCCCTAAACTCTCATTTTTCCTTAATCGCGTGTGAAGGTCCTGAGCACTGTAGGGTGGCCTGCTGTGAAATTAGCTTTTCTGTGTTTGTGTGGAGGGGAGACATATACTGTAGAGTGTGCTTAAATATGGGATGGGTATGTACTGGGGTGAAGGTGTAGTGTAATGAGAAAAGTCTGTTGAGGAAGGGTGGAAGTGTATTAGTTGAAGAGGAGTGTCTGGCCACACAAAGTCTCCAACAGACCCTTGGTGATGTTAGTCATGGGTCCTGCATTACATTTGCTTCTCTAATGTTCTGGAACACCAGGTGTGGGCCATCAGCCCCCACCCTCCTGAGCTCACCTGGAGAGGTATGAAACTCTGAGTGAACTGGAATGTAACTAAATGCATGATATTGTAGACGTTTATCTGTAGTGTTTGGATTTCCCTTGTTCTCCCTAGTCTGATGCATTATTGTACTGTACGGGTTATGGATCAAACTTTACAAGAACATTGTAGAATGTCTGTCAATGTTGCACGACTGACAACATGCAGCAACAGCCAATCCATTCTGTAATTTTGCATTGGTTAAGTGGGACAGTTGCTGTCTGTCGTGTTTGCCAAGGGAAAATATTGCTAATCATTATTTGGGGGAGTGTTTTAGATGTCTGTTGTTAGGATAAATAAGCATACTTCAAACAATGATTTGAGTTTGTTCTCATTAAAGAGACCTCCCAACACCATTGAACTATGTTCTGTATTGTGATTTTATTACGTGATTGTAATAAATTGTATTACTTTGAAATATAAATTACAACATCATTCCTCATTCATCTTCATACTCAAGTTTGTAGGGCTACTGATAATTACACAGATATAAGTCTAAGCGACCAGACTTGTCATCCCTGAGTCTCTAAACAATCTGGGTAAAGCCAGGAGCACATGCCATTGACTGGTCATCCCTGAGTCTCTAAACAATCTGGGTAGAGACAGGAGCACATGCCATTGACTTGTCATCACTGAGTCATGGGTTTCGTAACATTCCTTTCCTAACAACTTCCTGCATCTTACAGTCACTACGATTGTGTATATTTACAAACAATATGAAGTCAGATTAGATATATTTATTTAGTTTATCAGAAGGTTAAATTCCCTCGCACTCACTTTCCTAGTTGTCCTCCAGTAACCTACTAATTGGTCGACCATCACCCTACTACAAAGGCCACATGTAAACATGCATGAGGAGAACGCACGAGTTTCCATCCTTTTGGTGACAGACACACACAGCTCTCAACCCTTTCCAGCATAATTTAAAATTTAGAGCAAAGTGACCTGAAAATTCTACATTTTTAATTGTTTTCCAAATTATGCACAACCCATGATAGGCTAAATATTGCCATTTCTTTAAACAGCATTTTAAACAATAAGCGTTAATATATTCCAGGCTTAAGGCTAAAGCCTTCCAAACAATAAGATCCACTGATCATTTCAAAAAGCTCTCTCATTTACAATCTCACATTCACAAGCTTGATTAATTAAAGTGTTTTGTACTTATTCCAGATTAATAGAACAGACTAAACAGATTGTATGAGTGTGGTGACCCAAATCTTGCTATAGGCAACCAGTACCACAACACCCCTAATGACAGACACTTAGTTCATTGATGCTCCTGTTTGGTAGGTTTTGCTCTGTGTGCAATTTAAGGAGTTGAGATTTTAAAAAGGGTTTTGTTTAAAATGTTTCTTTTCCTTTTAACTTCTAGAGTAAAATAAAGTATTACAATGTTTTGGGGTCCTAAATTACCTTTTCTGTTAAACCAAGTCTCCACTGAAACAATCCATATGAAATGTTAGTGTGAGTGAGAGAGTGAGAATTTGAGAGTGCGAGTCAGTTTGATAGAGTGAGTGAATGAGAGTGAATAAGAGAGAGAATGAGTGAATGAGAGAGTGAGTGAAAGTGTGACCTACCATAACAGGCAAACAAAGCTTAATAAAGGCTTAGAAAAAAATAACTTGCCCCTGCTAGGGTGTAGGACACACACACACACACACACACACACACACACACACACACACACACACACACACACACACACACACACACACACACACACACACACACACACACACACACACACACACACACACACACACACACACACACACACACACAGTCCGTCCGTCCGTCCGAGCCGACAACTCCGCCCACCTTTTCAGATTCAGCACATGCCCCTAGGAAGGTCTGTGCACAGTGCTGCCTTGGCCGCTTCTCCACTGATTACTGAGCACCATTTGCGTGCTCCCACGACTGGTCCTCTGTGTGCTCTGTTAATTTCCACTATAATTTTTCTCCTTGACGTGGCATCAGCGTGCATGATGTTTGAGACTAATTTGACACAATCAGAGTAAAGCTATATGCACACCGCCCGCTGGCTCAACTTGCAAATAGCTCAGTCTCTTGCGAGCTGTCACTGGGCCTTCCCTAGCGTGCAGACTGCCCACTTGGGTGGGGCGTATATGCCTAATTTATGCCAGCAACAACCAGTCAACCAGTATATGGGAAACATCAGTCTCAGCAAATATTAATAAGTATTTCGTATTTGCGTGTCTCCACTACTAAAAACGTATTACGACGATTCCAAGTCAATGATTTGTCTATGTTCAAATAGCAATTTACTTACATGCATATCGTAAAATTATCACTCACCCGTGATCCCAACGATCTCTGAAACCTTCCATGCATCCATTTTTAGAATTATATCTCAATATGAAGCCAGAGAAGCTTCATAAATAATAGGGAAACAGGACACGGCAATTATAAGTTTCTCGACAATTTTTTTAGCTAGCGAGTAGAAAAGAGAAGGGACTTCAAGATGCAGAGAATATCTTCCCTGCCATCGGAAGTCGCCGAACTCCGTCACTCCCCGCCCGCTGGAAATTATCATAAAGTTGAACATTTTTCAAAAACATTTCTCAACTTTCAACTGTCGCTGGGAGATTTTGTCTCGGAGAGTATTTCCGCCCACTGTCGCCGCAATTCGCTGGTTCTCGTTGGAAATGAATGGTAGCGTGCCTCTTTGTAGCTCTAGCGAGCGGACAGCGTGCGTGTAAGGTAAGAGTGTGATCGAGAGATGTACCACCTGTGTCATGAACCTGCTTTACTTACAAACCAACTGCAAAGAGACCCGCGCATTTCATGACTGTCTTATACAGAGCACAACAAACCTGACCGTAGAGACGGGTGGTCCAGTTACAGCAGGTAGGAACAGGAATTCTCTAGGTGTAGAAAGCCACAGTGACACCTCAGTTCCTAACGAATCTCAAAAACATCATAGGTCCTTTGATCGTGGTTCAGTCAGAACCAACGTCCCTTCCCTACTTCACAACTAGACGTTGATTTTTCAGAGGGGTATTTAACGATACAGTCGGTCTAGCCATTTATAGTAGAGTGTCTGCCCACATGCGAAACATGCAATAGTTAGAACTGTTCAATTACGACGGCGAACACTATGTTGACTTTACCTTTTCCATGTAGCTGTCTTCTCCCTGAGCCCCCAGCAGCACCCAGCACAGCAGGGAAGAGTTGGAAAGGAACGATCAAGGCAACGACGGAGGAGGAACAGAGAAAAAAAAGTGGACAGAGATACTGTAGGCATTACCACAGGCGGGTGAGGCAGTCGGAGGATTTTTGAAAGGTGCAACCTGTAGATCTGTGAGAGGCTTTTTTTGGAATATAATGCGCCCCATTTGGCTTTAATGGGTTGGCTATGTGCCTTTCTACTGGTATTTCAGTGTCGGGGTCAGATCATTACAGGTTGCACGTTCGAAAATGAATAATTTCACCCAAACGTACCCATGCATAGTCAAACACAATATGAGCAGAATATGAAAGGGGAAGCAAGAGGTAATTTGCAGTGCAATGGATCATATACACTCAGTGGTCACCTTATTAGGTACACCTGCTCATTAACGCAAATAGCCAGACAAATCATGTGGGTGTAACTTAGTACGTAAAGCATGCAGACATGTTTGAGAGGTGTATTTGTTGTTCGACCAAACAATAGACTCTGGAAGAAGGGTGATCTTAGCAACTTTGACCATGGTGTGGTGGTTCCAGCATCTCAAGAACAACTGACCTCCTGCAATTTTCACCACTAGTCTGAGTTTACAGAGATTGGTGAGATACACCTTGTTAATAAGTCTGGGAAGAATGGCTGGACACATTCAAGTTGACAGGAAAGCCACAAATTCAAAACAAATATCTCTGCAACATTGGTGTATAGAAGGGAATCTCTGAGCTCACACTGCATAGAACATTGAAGAGGTCTGACGAATCATGATTTCTGCTGTGACATGCAGATGGAAGTGTCAAAATTTGGCATAAACCTCATTAATGTGTCAACGGTACAGGCTGGTGGAGGTGATGTAATAGTGTGGGGATGTTTTCTTGGCAAAGATTAGTACCCTTAAGACCAATCGAGCATAATTTGAATGCCACCGCATTTCTAAGCAGTGTTTCTGTCCAGGTGCATCCCTTTATAGTCACAGGGTACACGTTTTAAAATGGATACTTCCAGCGGGCCAATTCAACATGACAGTGACTCCAGTTTACAATGTCCTGCACAGTCCCCGGATGTCAACGGTGTTAAAACACTTGCAGGGACTGCATGCTGCAATGGAGTCTGCATGGTTAAAAATCCCTTAGTAAGGTTTCCAGCACCTTGATGAATCCATGCCACCAAGAATTCAGGCTGTTCTGGAGGGGTTCCTACCCAGTAGTAGATAGGGCTACTTAATAAAGTGGCCATTGAGTGTACATTTAGCATAATAATCAGTCTCGAAAACCCAACTAGACAAAAGTGACTGCAGCCTAGTTTCAATGACAGACTCTCTTAGCAAGAGGGATAAGGGAGAATATTATTGCCCAGGGTGGGTCCTTTTTAGACAGACAAATCTCTCAACCAAACATGAAGTCCAATGGCCAGAACGTTAACATCTGAAAGCAAACGTTTGCATGCTGGTTGATACAAGCTTTCGTTTTGTGAAATGCACTCAAGATAACGCCAGGTTCTCTATTGTGCTAACAGCTATTTTGAAATACACAAGCAGATAAGGTTGTGACATAAGCAGTTCCATTTCAAGCCAAGAGTGTCAGTCATTGAAACATGAAAAACGAGACACATGGGCAGATTATCTGTAAAGCAGACCAGATTCTTTGAGTAGCCTGAACTTGGTCAAAATAAGAGCCCCAAAAATAAGTTAAACCCCTTCTGATATGCATAGGGCATTTCCTCATTCACATTGGGATCGAACAAAGGCACAGGTTAACAAAATCTCTTGGAACTCTAAAAATAGTCTGTGGTGTCTCTTGTGACCCCTGAGAGAGTGTGCCAATAGGGTGTCACATATCCCTACAATGCCAGGCACTGATGAACACAAACAGATCTACAGCAATTCTCTGTGCCATTCAACAAACCAGTCCTAGAAGCCAAAGTGTCTATTTCACAGTCATTAAGTTGGCAAGATAACTTAAATATGCCTAATTATGATACTATTAGTGTGTAAAGGCTAAATATAACAAGCTGTTGCACTTAAAACTGCAGAATAATTCTCAAGATCTATTAATAAAATGGTCCAAACTCAACACAAGCAGTTAACTGAAACCCAACACCACATCTTCCGGGCACAATAAACTGCATGAACTCAGGCACTACAGAGAAATAGATTAATACGTTCAAACTTAAACAACAAATTTGATCAATGTAGACGCCAATTGTAATAACAATCACTCATATTGCCAACTGCATTGTCATTCTAAAATATAATTGTTCTCTATAGAAAGCTATGTGACAAACGTAACCGAATGACACCTGCAAACTAATCAGTTGGTGTGGATGCTTTACTGTGTACTGTCCCAGTACACTATCCAAACCTGGTTACTACAGGCTGGCAAGTCTACCTTACCAGGTCGATGAGCTTGGTGACTGGGATCTCCCTGATGGGCTTCTTCATGCGGCACAGGGTCTCCAGCGAGGTGCCGAAGCAGCTGGGCAGGTAGTTGCCCGAGATGGTGATGAAGTAGTCCTTGCCCCGGTCCAGGTGCAGCACCAGGATGTCCTCGATGGCATCTTCTCCGGAGTTGAGCAGTGTCACGGAGTCCTTGCTCACATACACATCCAGGAAGATCTCTAAAGTTTCGTCTGGATTGGGGAAGCAGCGGGTGGGGTATTTCAGTATGCATTGAAAACGTTGGGGAACTGGTGCGTTTCTTACTGAACAAACCTAGATTGGTGAAATCTTAGAGATGTTAGAGTTTGTTGTTAGAGTTTGTTTTCTTCAGGGTTGGTTGTATGATATTTAAAAATGGATGCAATGAGAATATGTAGTATAATATACCATGAGTTTACAAGTAGTGAACCTAAATTCTGATTGGCTGAAAGCTGTGAAATGAGGCCGTATATCACAGAGAACACAAAAAAACTGTTTAGAATAGCAATAAGGCTGCTCATTCCAGGAACAGCACCTAGACATGGTATGTAATGGAGTGAGAACAAATAGTCGAAATGTGGCATTTATCAACAAGTTAATAACATTTTTGAAAGTTACAAAAAAAAAATCTACTACAGATTGACTCACTTGGCGGCAGTAATGATGGGTTATTTCTTATAGACTAAACAAATCTGGCTAACCGCCAAGTACTGGCACTTGTCGCGGCTAGTGAAAGCATACCTTTTCTCGGCTGCGGGCCTGATTGTCAACCGGCTACGTAAGCCTACTCGTCTACTCCTGGAGCACGTGGACATGCTAATTTTTCTAAACAAGAATAAATTATCATAATAATATGGATATTGCCTGATTCTTTACATTTTTGTTAAGATCTTGCATCTATGGATGAGCTAGCCAGATTTTTTTTTTTCATTAATTTTATATAATTTATTCCTATTAAGCTTCCTTCCAATGATATTTTTTTATTCACCGGAATGCATCGATAGGTTTGTTTGATTTAATGCACACTGTAACGTAACTCTCTTAGTCTATATTAGTGTAGTTTCGTTTCGAAAGTATGGTTTTAAGGGACTGTAAAAAAATAGCTGGCTAGACGGTCTAATACATTTTGTATTTTGTTGTTAGGGCCAGATTGACACAAAGACGTTAGCTAATGTAAGGCAATTCATACATATCTCTGCGTTAACTCATGGGAGAGAAAGCGCGTTTTAACAACGTTTGTGCTAGTGGAAGTTTGGCGGCTACACGGCTGAAAAGTGACTCACTGGGCTCTAGGAAGCCTTCGCTGGGTTCGGCACGGAGCCAGTTCTTGCAGTACTGCGAGTCGTTGAGCTTAGGGATGAAGATGAAGTGACAGGGGACCTGCCCGTCGTTGGAGATCAGAAAACGTTCCCGCTGCAGCTGCCGGAACTTGACGTCCTTAAACGTGAACTGGGAGAGGGATGGAGAGGTTGAAAAACGGACGTTCTATTACGCTAAGCCTAGAGCGCCAAAAACATTGTCTGGCAGATTTGAAGTAGAAATATGAAAATTGTTGAGGTAAACCTACGTACTCAAGAACACGGGTAGACTTGCATTGACTTAATTATGAACTTACATATTTGATCTGAACTTAAATAACTTGTCAGAAAGCCCCAACTCAATACTTGCTATCTTGGCCTCAAAACGTTGCATACTGTAAAGAATCTGGGACTAACTGATCTCAACAAAGTATGTGTGAGGGTGACATGCTAGATGGGAAAATCAATACAATAAAAATGTGGTCTCTGTTTGAGCATGTGCATACTCACCTCTCTGTGGCTCAGTGACAGAGACGGCAGAAATTCGTTCTCCATCCTATCCATCATGCGCACAATCTCTTCAAAGACCTTCTTGTGGCGTGCCTCGTTCACCACCTTGACCTGTTACTCAGACCCAATAATTTCTCAATCCATTGCTAATTGATTCCATAAAGCAGAACCAAGCACGCTATTTGAGAATGTACCACGTTCCAATCCTCAATGAGGTGAATATTTGGTTGAAAGTCGAATTAACTGACAACTTCTAGGCTTCCAGTAATTTGTCATTATCTTGCTTCACTGGCTCAACCTCAGTCAGTCAGATGTTATTTCCAGATTCTTGGGGTGTAAATACACAACTGTGTCAATTGTTCAGGTACTTCAGAACAGTGCAGCTGCATAACCGGTCATTGAAACAAAGCAAACACATTAACGACGTTCTGTTGCATCTTCCCACCGCATCAAGCTGAAAAAATTGCCTGGCAGAGAAAACTATCGCAGTTGGAGGAAACATGAAACTAAACGATCAAATGAACGCTATGTTAAAGCGGTTTATATGTATAATAAATTGAAGCGGATTTTGTTCTTCATTCGTGTAAGCCGATTTGAATCGACAGTAATGAACGTGTGCACGTGGCCACCTAGATGGAGTCGGTGCTACTTCAGCGCCGCGCAACAATCTTGTGAACGGTTTCGACCTTACCCCTATGCTGAAGAGGGAGCTGACCGGCTTGTGGTCGCTGGTCTTCAGCTCCATGTGGCTTCTGTAGTGGAGCTGCTTCACGTTACTTCCCCGCCACAGGACGCGGTCGCACCACGCCGGGACACGGCACTTCCCGCTGCGGGACAACCCAGGGGAGCGGTTAGAGAAACAGGGTAAACGTCGGGGTACCGTTCATACCCCGCCAA
This sequence comes from Esox masquinongy, assembly GCA_016801175.1. Taxonomy (NCBI): domain Eukaryota; kingdom Metazoa; phylum Chordata; class Actinopteri; order Esociformes; family Esocidae; genus Esox; species Esox masquinongy. Next base: position 16,476 of record JACXGI010005275.1, on the reverse strand, counting down.
ATTGAAGGAAAGGAATGGGAACCGTGATGGGAAACATGGAATATCATTATAAGGAACAGTGCGTTTCTGTTGGAACATGATCGCCAGGATTATGAAAAAAAACTCCTTTGCCCAAGAATTTACACAATGGGAGAAAATAACTAGCCTCTTTCTATTTAGTACTGGAGAAACAAAGCTTCCAACAGCTGAATCTATTTTTTTCTAAGGACTTGCTTCATTACTGGGTGAGAATGTTTGGGAAGGTAGCTTACATGTTCTATCCTTTCAGGAATGCAAACAGGATTACATATTGATCAATGTCAGATGGCTCTTATGCTCTATGGGCCAACAGAAAGCGTAATCCATGGCTCGGTTTTCTTTAAACACCCATAGCCATCTAACTGTAGCCACCACCTAAATTCCAGGGGAAGCAATCAGGACGTGTGACCATGTGAGTAAAAGCTTCCACCTCAAAACATAAAATTCTCTGTGTATTATACAAGTATGGGCTTGGGAAAGTAATCGCTGAGGATTTACCTAGAGTCCCAGTGGTCTGTCTTGGGATCATACTTATACGTGGGTATGAAATTGATCTCTCCCTCCATGAAGTCTGTGAAAGCTCTCTTGGTCTTTCTCTGGATATTTAGCTAGACACAGAGGGAAAAGGAGAAATACAGAAACGTGTTAGACAGAGACAGAGGAACTAGTTTATAAATAACGCCCACGAACACTCTGAGAAAAGAGGAAATGTGTGGGTATTCCACAAACATTATTGCAGGATACAGAAGTCCTAAAATCACTGTCTGAAAATAGTATTGTTTTAGTATCTTATTCTAGCTGTTGTTTTTGGAACTCATCTGTGACAGCACAGACATTTGAACTAAAACATGATCAATGGGTTAGGTTTAGGGACTTCAATGGAATTTAGATTTTGAAAAAGGGCCTCAGGAAAAATGCACTACAACACTGTTTTCTCACCTGATCATAGCCCTGCAGCTTTCTTAGTTCCTTCAGGGAGATGAGCTGTTTGACCTCGCCCGTGTCGCTCAAACACAGCCGATAGTTCAGATCCCCAAGCCAGATTACCACACTGGGAAGACAGCATGGATAAAGAGTGGAACACGATGGCATGTAAGCAGACCTACAGTAATACGACACTTAACCTAACACAGAACACAGCGACAGGGTCACACTGTATTACTGTCCACCATTAACATCTGCCTGAATACCTCCCTGAGAATGGGATCTTTGGAATAGTAGCGTAATAGTACTCACTCTAGTAACATCTACATTCAAGTCCTGTAGCAGACCTTTTTACCTGGAACAACTTAAAGAAGTGAACGCATTTATGATGGACTTTTTTTGTACTGCCCCCCCCTCCAGTTGTAATCAAACCCACAAGCCAATAATCAGGAACGCGCGATGCCTGATACTTCGTAGTGCAATATGCTGGTGTGGAGGAACAAGGCCTGTGTCTACGTCGGTCTCAGAGAGGGACTGACTCGTGTTTGACGATGTTGATCGGCGGGTGGTCTAGCAGGTTGAAACTCATGCGGGCGCAGATGTCTTTGTAGTCCTGGTTCCTCCTCTCGACGTCATCCACCTTGGCCGCCAGGTGGGAGTTGACGAAGCAGAAGCTGGTGTTGTGGAAGACAAAGCGCACCGCCACACCTCCCTTGTTCCCCTAAAATGACAACAGAAAGGACTGTCGGTTCACTGGTCGACATTTTAGTCGACAAGCAGTGTGGCAACAGCTGCTTTGGCCATGTGGGTAAACTAAGAGTGGAACAATATTTGAAGAAGTATACAGTTTACGACCGCTACATTTCTTTTATATTCCGTGTTTTTCCCCCGAATCATTTCTCACAACCACACCTTAACCCAAATCTATCCCCAGAAACCAGATGTTTGTGTTCTGAGGACACTGCGGAGTGCGACAGTATGCAAAGATGAAAATACTATGCTGTAGAAATATGTAATTGTGTTATTGCAATATCTAATCATTCCCATTTTGCACAAACATAGCATGTGACAAAGTGGCGATGTGCCATGACTTCCATTTACATTTCAGGGAAATGGAGGTTGACATACATCTATCGCACTGCTACAGTCTTTTCTGGAAAGGTACACTGGTTTAAGCAGCATATGATGTAACAATTATACACGCCTTTTCAGTGATTCTGGTTAAAGGCAGTACCCTTTGTTTGATTGACTTGTTTTTATGGTTTTGCACCACGTGGTGCTATAATAAAAAAAGACAAAATGGAGAACTGTTGTACAGCACTGTCCTTGCTTCTCCATAGGCCCTCGATCATAGCTACTTCTCGGCACAGCACTTCTATGCAAATCCCTGCATTTGTATGTAAAGCGAATGAGCTTTATGCAATGATGTCAGTTTAAAAGGTATGTAGATAAAACCATGATATGACCACGAAGCGTGACAGCCATTCAGAAAAGAAACTGGGTTCTGTTCTGGCATTCAAATGTCTGTTCGTTTACCTACAGTGTCTGTGTATCCCATACCTATGTATAAAGGCGATAACACTGACGTTTATCAGGGAAAACGGACGCCGGACTCCTTCCTACCATTTTTCCCATGATACCGGTTCCCACTTGCTCCACCGCCACTTCTTTGATGTGATTCTTGTGCACCTTGTTGACATACACCAGCAGCATCATGCCCACTAAGCGGATAATGCGCACCTGAAGAGACAGAGGCATCGGTTGCGGAGGACTCTCGTATCCAAATGACAATCTGCCAATTTTGGCATAAACAAACAGCTGTGATATAAGGACATCTGCTAGAGCTAGATGTGTAGGCTCAATTAGATGATTGAACCATTCCTGTTTCACACCATTTGGCTGCGAGAGACCTTACTCACCTTCTTGTACTTGGCTTTCGAGTGCAAACTTCTCTCAACGGCCTCCACCCACAGCTGTTCTCTGGAAGAGTCCAGATAGAAGAAGGCCTCCGTGCTTAGGTCCAGCTCCTGGAAACTACAGCATCCAGAAAGCAAAGGGAAGTCAGCTTGGTAGTACCAATGCTATGGAAAGTTGAATCCTCCCACATGCATTGGAAAAAGGCTCAAAAGTCTTTTTCCATCTAATGAAATGTTCTCATGAAAATTAATTCCAACTATCATTGATGATGTGGAATTCAGGGGGCATGTTTGAGAAAAACACGTAACACGAGCAACCATGGGACATATTTCATTAGGCACCCAAATGAAGGAAAACCAATGTGAACCAATTAGGGACTATTCAAAGCTCTCCCATAAGAACCTATTTCTGTTCCAAACATTATAACATTATAAACATTATACAAGACAACAGACACTCAAGATGGCTGACTGACCCCAAAGCATAGAGGTCAGGAGGTTCTGGGTCACAACACAGCCAGGGCTCAAGACGGCTGTCAGGGGACTGACCATTCACATTCCACGTTCCAGTAAAGAACCTGAAACACGCAAAACAGTGGAATACGTCAAGACATTGACTTTCCTGTAACGTTCAGTACAAACAAGTGAGTTTAGTGCTGGACAACAGCCTCACAACCGCTTGAAGCCAGGAATTATGACAACGGGTGAGTGAGTGAAAGCCGGTTGCGTGTTCAATGGAGGATCCGGGATGTTTTTAAATTGGACCATGAGTCTAGCTTGCGTCACACAAGAGACCAGGGTTCAAATCCAGTCAGTGACACACACACACACACACACACGGCAACTCACTTGAAGTCCTTGATGTCCACATACTCCTTCTCCTTCTTGCCCAGCAGGTGTTTGATGAGGTATTCTCTCTGTCCGGCCTGAGTGGAGAACACAGCGCTCCGCATGGTGTTGGTGGTAGGGCTGTCGCTCCACGAGCTGGGCCGCTCAACGCGCTCCGCTGAGGTCCAAACACTGCAAGATGCCAAAGGTATGAGTCACCGCCGCAGTGTTTCCACCACAGCCTTTGCTAAAGCAGAGGTAGGCGACAGATTTGATAACGATAAATGTATACTGTCGTAATGACTACATGAGTATCTCCATTTGTTTGTTGGAAAACAGATTCTGTAAATTAAAATACATTTGTAGCTGAATCCTTGGTCGGTCAAAAAGAGTTTTTAATAGAATAAATCTGAAGGAAGTATGGTTTAATATCCATGAAAAAGTTAATGGAAAATAAAAAATCATCCAGTGACAACATGTTTGATGTTGTGTGTAAAAACAAAAGACATCATCATAGTTGATTTTTCCTCCAGTCTGACTTAGTGCTTGGTCCTGTCAATATTCTACATAAGGGGTTAGTACAGTGACTTCAGAAAGTATTCAGACCCCTTCACATTCTCCACATCTTGATGTGTTATAGACTTAATTTAGAATTGATTCCTTTTTGCCATCATTCAACACTAAGTACCCCAGAATGACATAGCAAAAATGTATGCCCGTTCATTGAGTAAGTATTGAGACCATTTATTCAGTACTTTGTAGACATAGCTGTGTGCTTCAGGTCATTGTCGTGCTGAAAGACGAATCATCGCCCCAGAATGAGGTCCTGTACGCTTTGTATCATATTTTTTTCTCCCAAGGACCTCTCTAATTTTGCTCTATTCATCCTTCCCTTAATCCTGACCAGTCTCCCCCAGCTGCTAAGAAGAATCCCCACAGCATGATGCTCCCACCATCAAGCTCAGTATTAAGGCATGGTATTAATCCGGTGATGAGTGGTGCTTTGATATATATGCCTTTTATTCAAGAGTTGCTTCCCTCTAGCCAGTACCATAAAGCCCTGATTGAGGAAGTGCTGTAGAGATGGTTGTCCTTCTGGGAGGTTCTCCCATCTCTGCAGAGTAACTCTGAAGCTCTGTGGCTATTGGGTTTTTGCATAAGTTTCTGACCAAGGCCCTACTTGATCTAAGTTAGACCGGAAGGCAAGCTTTCGTCTCAGTCTCTGTGGTTCCAAACTTCAACTTGACAATGCTTTAGCAAAAAAAGTTTACAATTCAAAAGTTCTGTGTGAGACCCTATATAGGCAGGTGTTTTCCTATATAAGACAAGTCCAATCAATTGAATTTGTCACAAGTGGACTCCAGTCAAGCTCTGGAGCCATCTCAAGGATGATCAAAGGAGACAGAAAGCATTATAGATGAATTGGCACAAATTCCTAAAAATTTGTTTTCCTCATGTAATTATGGGGTTTTCTGTGTAGACTGTTGGCAAAAAGATATATATTCTACCAATTATAAATTAAGTCAAACACAAAAACATAATATTTGCAATATTTTCAGTGGTACTGAATATGACACTGTACACATTCTTGACAGTCCTTTTTCTCTGAAAATTATGATTTTTCCATCATAATACGTTTGTCGCTTAATGCATTAAAAACATGGCTACATTTGTAGAAAGAAAACAGGAAGCACTATTTATATTACAACCACATTTAGCAGATCTCAGAATGTAGTCATATAATGGTTAGTCTTGTTGTTGGAAGCAAAAAAAAAAAAAATGGAAGAATCACTCAATCACCTGTTGCCGATCCCTGAGCCATAAGCTTAAAATGAACACCCTCTATGCGCAGTTAGAGGACAAAAAAAAAATGTTTTGCAAAAGAAGAAAAGACATACGCCCTGGGTGGTAACACTCACTCTAATTTGGCAGGCGTGATGAAGGCGGCGTCTTTACTCTGGAGGGACGACACTCTCTCTTTTTGGGTGAGGATGGGCGCGGGTGGGAGAGGGTTAGAAGGCGCGAAGGAGCCTTTACGGGGAGGCAGCGGTGGGATCGGTGGTGCTTCCCGGGGGGGTACCATACTATTCTGCTGGTTCTTCTTTTCCTCAACCTTGAGCGAATGGTTGAAGGTGTCCTCAAAGCCGAAGTCGGCCAAAGAGAGGGTGGGCTCCCATCCGTCAGCTAAGAGCCAGGAGAGATTCGTTGTACCATACATGTGTCTAAAATCCCCTCCTGTGTTCTTTACTATAAATAGGAACTGATATGTGGGCTACTATCTGACACAAAAGTATGTAGTAGTAAAATCACCTATGTTAATTTATTCCTATAACTATTCAGTAATTATTCCTATTGAAATGATTTGATTCTGTCCATACCTGTGCTGGCCTGCCTGGCTGATGAGGAGCTGTTGCTGAGGTTGGGAGGTGGGGGTGGTACCCCACTGGGCTTGGCGTGGGAGTTGGCAGCTTTGTGGGTCCCCCTCTGGGGAGGGATGGGTGGGAAGGCGGAAGAGGCTACGCGGGGAGCCGGCATTGTGGGAACCGATACGATGGGATCCATAGCCTGGGTCTGTGGGCTTTTGGACTCGACTGAAGAAAAAAGTCATGACATTGTGCAGTTTAATGGCAGATTTGTTACATAAGACTGGAAGTGTGTACATTGCCAAGAATTGCATTCTACAAGAGTACAGAGCCAAGAATGATCTCAGCGCAGAGTACATCTCGGCAGATCAAGGGAGAATTGAAATGGCACTCCCATCAAAAGGTCCTGTCCATTTTTCTACACAACCTGACATCTTTCTAGTAATCTTTCACAATAGAAATATTGCTAGCAATGAAATGCAAATTGCTAGCAATGAAATGTAATACAACAGCGTGACAGAGACAGACAGAAAAAGTCCCAAAAGGCATCTTTTCCACTACATAGCGCACTACTGTTGACCAAAGCCCCATTGCCACTGGTCAAAAGGAGTGAACATATGGAATATAGTGCCACTTGTAAGATAGAGAGCACGGACGATAGATAAAATCTAGGAAGAAGTAGGCTTTCTCAAAAGACGAAAAAAAAAAACAATCCTCCGGAGAAATCTTCCATGTGTTTTGTTCTTTGCAAGCTAAAACATAACTGTGGAATGTTTTCCGTCACACACGGTGGAAAGGTGAGAGAAGTAGGGGGAAGGTCAGTAAACGGTGTAAGCGAGCCACCCTGGGTCAATGCATGTTCGAGAACTCAATGAATAATAGAGGAGGTAGCGACGTCAGTCGCAGGGTTGAGCGGTAAAAGAGATACAGGGTGGGGGAGGCAAAAGGACAAAAGAAGACAGAGACAGTGAGAAAAAAAAGCCTTGCTCACCTAGCTGCTTGGCTCTCTTCACCTCGGAGAAGAACGTCTGGCTGCGCTCATCGTCCTGAAGCTCCAGCACCAGCTCTGGGGCTTTCTCCCCTCGGACCCGTATCCTGATGCAAGCTGGAGGGTCGGGGACAAACGCACGTTGACACAGGAGTGTTCGAGATCGACTCCCCTAACGGCCGCAACTATCGAATTCAATACACTAGGAATGACAGGCAGACAACACTGCCTGTACACCAGCAATTGCCAACCGTACAGACGCCACTGATGGCTACATTTATATTCACCCACTTTGCACAAAATCTGGTTGACGGTGATTTGTCAAAAAGCATAATTAATTAGGGGCTATCAGGAAAAGAATGAACGAGGAAGGAGTTAAACTATCCCATGCAATTATACTGTTCCCCACGTGGAAATAACACACGCCTAGAATGCCCTTCAGTTGGAAAGGAGTATTCAACAACGCCTTGGTAATATTTTAACAGAGGATTCTAGCTCTGTAGTGCAGATGCCCCATTGCTATGGGCAACTGATGACCAACATTTGAAACTAAGTAAAGCTGCAGAGAAAACAAGGCGTGGAGCTCAAAACACAGTCAGAATATGGGCCCAAATAGATGAAAAGCTCTATTTCGACTGATTGTCACACTACACTTGTGGTAGAAACATTATTATCCATGGTGACTAGTAGAACAGTTACAGAAGAAACAATTCACACTAAAGCAGATGCTCAATTTTTTTCTTAGTATTTAGAAAACTCTTACTTACTATTTAATGGTAAGTCAATGAGCAGTGCTTCTTCAGCCTCTGAAAATAGTGGTTAAAAACGGAAAAAGAAAGAGCAGTAAACTTGAAGCTCAAAGGTCGGTGGGGGGGGAGCCAATATATTGTGAGGACAAGGTTCCAATAGCCTATAGCAGCTAGCTAGTTAACTTTCAAATGTCAGACGAGAGAAAAAAAATAAATAAAAAGAAGTACTTTGCACCTCTTGCTTTACAACTAGCAATAACCTTGAGTAAATAATGCTCCAATGGTAGGGAGCGAAGGAATGTGAAATACTGTAGTTGGGCCTGCAGGCTTTCCAGGAGAAGGGCTCTGCATCACAAATGACTCAGTTTTGTGACTGGAAGAACAACTACATATTTTACACCAGAAATCTTAGAAAAACAGCCTGCATGCATTAAATTCAAGATACAGTAATCTGAAGATACAGTAACCTGAAGACACCGTTACCTTGCACTAACCGAAATTGACCGTTGATGGGTATCGATAGCTGAGGTACCGGATAGGATACAACAGTGTCCGGGAAAGCCAAAACACCCAAACTGCAGGAAGAGGAAATCATCATTGGACACAGCATCCTAAATGGTTCATCGTCCTTTAAACCAATTTGCATAAAGCTTAATCCGGGATGCAAAGCAAGACCCAAATCTACATAGCAACACCACAGAGCACGCTGCTGAAAGAAAGACAGGTATTCCTATGTAACTTAGCCCAAATGTCAAAGCCGTTTCATACAAGACATTGAAATACCGATGGGGCGTAATGAAAATGGTTAGGTGAATATTAAGGGTTTTAGAACAGTGATGGTTTATAGAAGGCTCTCTTGTGATGACAGTGCGATGGCCGAGCGGTGGCTTCCGCGGTCGATGACCACAGGACGTTCACGTGATGAAGCGCAACGATTAAATGCTTTCATTTTGAATCCATTTCAAACGGAGTGGCTGTATGAGACATGAAGCGGGTTAATCTGGGTCATGTTGCATTCGCTGACTACAGTTGTGCAAGAGCAGCCGGGGCGTCAGGTCGAGCAGGGCAGAACAAGCCCACACTTCCTTTTTTACTCTTAACAGGAAATGTGATTACCCTGGAGTGGAAAATTAGACGACACTGGCTGCTTTCCTACATGTGTTGGTAGCCGAGGACGCTATGTTCCAAACCGGCTTAGCTGAATTTTTTTTCTACGGGTAGGGCACCAATGACGTGCACATCGAACTTCTACCCCTTACTTAAACTGCTCGTCATTGTAGTGGCTTAACGGGTACCACAAAAAGGAGGCCAATTGTCACCATGACATCTGTTGTCTCCTACCATTATCCCGACAACGGACGACACGGGTGAACTGAAGCAAAAACCTATTTTCCGTTGGAAGTAAAAGCCTTCTCCGCCAACCACATCCTGCTTGACAATATTTGCACGGGAGTATTTTCTGGCCTTTACCTTCCATCAAGTCATAAACAGGGCTCAGGCCCTCTCATTATGAGCCCTGCTAGTCAGACTGGAGTAGTGGGAACGGCGGTAATGAATTTAAGTAGCGGACCAGGCAGTTTGTGTGTGCTCTCATGTGAGCCTCATTAGAGTCTAGGACATGGAGCTGGAATGCAGGCATAATAGGTAGCATGCTGGCTGGCACTGGGGATGATTTCTCTCGACCGCGCACGCACGCATGCGCGCACACACACACTCCTGCTGAAGCATGCATACACTGAGATCTATTGCTAAACAAAACAACCATGCTCTGGGGATGCTGAATGAGACCACCCTCATGTGCTTTTTATCTTTCAGATAAAGCCAAGAGCAGTAATATTATATTAAATCAATGAGGTGGTGGATGTTATTGTTGCTCCTATTCCAATCAATAACCCTGAACAACATTGATTTCAAAACTTTGAATGTTTATGCTGAACAACCTGATTGCAGAAAAAAATAAAACTTTTAGTGGCTGAATGCATCGACGTTGCAATTCTGACAACAACAACCAAACTACTGGGTTATGTGGACTTTGATAAATGGCCAGAACTCATTTGACAGTGAGCTCCCTTCAGCAAATCAATTCAGGCTCTTTCTGGTACGATGAACTATGGCATTTTGCTTATGTGCGGCACTGTTTTTACCTGAGGCGTTTATGTGAACATCACCCGGTGTTGAAACCAATCCTGACACAATCCTAACATTCAACAGAACATAATGGACAAACATTGGTGTGGCAGTTCTGCAGAAGACAGGTTCACGGAAAATGTCAGCAGAAACAAAAATGCTGTACAAGCAGCAGTTCCAGAGAGGAAGAAGTTTTGAAATGCAATGTGTCATCTTAAATTGAATACTGCCAGCTTGGCAAAAATAAACCTAAACATTTGAGTGCAACTGATCATTATGGCCATGTTAACCAACCAATTCTGCTAAAGTCTGAATGTTTTACCAGATAAGTTGACTGAGAACACATTCTCAATTATGCACACCAAGTTATCTTGTGTTATTAACCAACTTACATAAAGTCCCCAGAGCGCTCAATCAGTGATAATAGCCTGGGCTCCTTCTGACCGGATGGCCTAAGCTCCTGTACTCTTACAGTTTAAATATCAATATTAAGGAAAAAACAGCAATCATGAGAGAGAAACAGGCTAGAACAGGCTCCAAATTAAGCATAGAACTATAAATAGGCCTAACGTTTCTGACCAGAATATGTGATTTGGCCAGCACATTCACCTCGCTAACTATTCCAAGACTCGTTGTCATTCAAGGCTGCTGTGGAAAACGTACGGTATAATGTTGTTTTGTTACATGACATTGTGATATAAATGTAAATAAAAAGTATTAAACAAGCTAGTTAGTACATTCACAAAATATATAAAAAGTCAGTAATCATGAATATGTAGGAACAAAGTAACTGTTTTTTCGTTACATTATTAGTTTTGGAAAACCAAGTTGGTTGTTGTTATAAGCTAGCTAGGTTGTTGCCATTCCATGCATGCACACAATTGGATAGGTTAGGATAGGCTTTCGAAGTATAAGCAACTACATTTTCTGATCTTCAAGACAATAATAGCTAGCAAAATCTAGAGTTAATATTTGTTTTAAATTAAATAAAAGCACATGTAAATATGATGACAACAATATTGTAGTTAGCCAACTAGGAAGCCAACGTTTTCCAGTTATCTGCTGTAGTTATACTACTAGCTTGGTTTTTCAAACAAGAGCTAACTGGCTAGCAGCCTGGCTAGCCTACAGCAGCCAGTTAAAAACATAAAATTAAATATATCACACAGACTTTTAAAAGGATATTGCCAAGCACTGCTCGTCACATGTGAAGGCCAAAGAGGAATCCATTCTCAGCAATCAATAGATATGTAGTTATTTAGCCGGTACAGTACATTAGCTATGTGTGATAGCTCTTTTACATGTTCCGTACAGACGTTTCACGAAAGTTGTTTAAATCCCCACCCTACAGTCAGTATTGCGGCCTTCCGTGTGTCAGCTGTCGGCAAAGGGAGTGCTAGGCTGACTGTGCAGGCTAGCTTGCGTTTCTGGTTTCACCATCTAGAGTACCACTTGTAGCAAGCTAACTAGCTACTGTAAAAATATAGCTTGTTCAATACTGTAGCAGCATGCATGCTATGTTCACATTGCTATCGTGACTCGTGAGAATAATTCTTGTCTTATCCTGGACGTTTGTTATCCACATGCCACTCACTTGTGGCACCTTGTCTTCTGTTCTGTCCTCTTGCCTCTTCAATTATCGTATCCAGACGTCAGGCTAGATAGACAACTAGGTCCCAGACATCCAGAACCTGTGTGCTGTGAGCAACATTAGCGTGCACCTCATACGTGGAATTGTCTTTTCAACTTCAAAATAAAAGATATAATTTAAATATAATCCAAACGGATACAAACCGCACACTTTTATTGAAAAAGTTATTTCCCTGTGAAAGTAAACGTTATAAAGTCAAGTAAAATATGTTAGAGAGTGTGCGCCCATAAAATGGGGTTTCTGACTCCAGTGGCACCAACAGAATACAACTGTCAAGAAAGTACTACAACTATATTACGTCTTTTACTATATGTAACATTAGGCATTCAGTCTATAGTACATATTAAAAGCACATTATTCATCATCCCAAGGCTATCCTAAACAGAATATTTGAACAGAACCATCCGGAAACATAACATAAACATTTCAGACCTGGAATACTAGCAAGGACACAAATTAATTAATGAACTACTCAAAATTGTCTTCAGTGTGTGTGTTACTGAGTAGGGATACCTCGTATTAGGGTGCACAATCTCTATTTTAGACTGTACAGTGGATTATTTATACAGTGGAAAATTAGTCGACGGTGTCTAGGTGTGGCATGATTCCACTGCATCTTTTACATCAGTTTTATGAGGACCTTTATTTGTGAGGAGAAAAGTGGAAAGGACATGCCAATCACTTCAATGTTGTTCACAGCACACAGGTTTATCCACCAGCAGTGACTATGGAGTCAGCAAGGAATTGGAGCCATTAACCTAGCAACGCTTGAAGAAGAGTTGTCAGAATGTAGGCCAACATCATCGCTCGTGGCCTACCGGCCTGGACTGCCGCCGCTGTGGTTTATGGTGCAGCAGCTGCTTGTTGCTCTCCATTGTGTGGGTACTTTGGAAAACTGTATCAATTTCTGACATCCATTATCTTGGAGGCAAATGAACTGGTTTGAGCGAGTGAATAGGATATGGCCCTAAAAACAATTTTAAACACTAGCGCCACTACGCACACACACTCTCAAGGTGGGCTACTAACAATTGTGCTCCAAACAGATTTTTGCGCCAACCACCATCTCTACTTTGCTATTTTCATATAGGGTCATCAAATATAGGGACGGGTCACATTTTAACTTAGGGTGCTAAGCCCCTTAGGTGCCTCTTGGCTCCCGGCCTGCAAGACACAAACACACACACACATACATACACAAAAACACATACACACACACATACACACAACACATACACAAACACACACACACGCATACATACACACACACACATACATACACACATACACAAACGCACAAACACACATACTTTTTAGAAAGTTTAATATAGTTTACTGCACAATAAATGAAAAATACAGTAGGAAACTACAAGTGTTTTAAACAATAAGCGAGTATAGGCTCTTACCAGTCTGGAATGGGTAGAGCGAACAGGCCTTGCAGCCCTCTATGTACCACTAGACAGTCTGTTAGTACTGTTTGTTTGTCCCAGGACAAGGTCCAGACATCCGGACTAGAAGTGCACAAGCAAAGTAAACCCCATCACATCACAAGGCGACATCTTAGCCCTCTTGGCTGGATACAGGACAAAGTACAGCCGCCCAATCCAGAGGTGACAAAAGTTATCAAACCTCAACACACCACTGGGCGGACTGTTAGGCTGATGGAGGACAATATCAAGCCCTCCAAACCCAAGGGAAGAAAGGTAAAGGCCAGCAAAACTAGGTGTCCTACTATGCATGAGTCCCTGACTATTAGCACAGTCAACGCAGACCAGCAAGAGGCTCCTCCCACCTCTCAAATGGTACTGGAGGAGCCATTTGGTTTCAGCAACGTGTTCTTTGTGTCCATGGCGGAGGCCGTCCGGCCAGCGGAGGCCGTCCGGCCAGCAGAGGCTGCCGCAGGGACTAAAAGCCACCACAGGGATGTCACCATGTCTACGGGCTCCATCAACATGACCCCTGCTGGACAGGAGAGCTCAGAGGAATGCCCTTCTGCAACAAATGGCACCAAAACCCCCAGTGGCCCCCCAGCCCAAAATGTTCCCACAACATAGCTCAGGGCAACAGGTCCTTGGTAAAGGCCAAGTGCTCCAAAATGAGCACACGAAATGTCAGTACTCCTGCTGGTGAAATGTTTGTTTTTTTGTATTATATGCATTGTCAACAGTCTATACAGTATGTGTGTTTGCTTATGTAGGCTATGACCAGGAATAGAATTTGTACATATTAAGAAATGCATAACTAATATGTTGTCCTCCTTCTAATGTTGTCTAAAGGAGCCAAAGGACTCAGAGAACTGCAGAGGTGCGTTCCTCTTGACCTCGAGGTGGACATGAAGACGCACCCCAGGGTCAAGATGACCTCTCCCTCCACGGAGCCTTTCCAGCCGTGGGATGAAGACGACGTGCTGGACATTGACAGCCTGAGGCGCACTTGGTACATGTGTCCCATGTACGAGCAGGAGAGCAGCGGCTCGAGCAGCAGGAGGGTGACACCGAGCGTCCCAAACAACATGTGTAATTTCCTGGGCAGGCGTTGTATCATGCTGCCAAATGACCATCCACCTATATGCCCCTTGTCTGAATGAAGTCTGAAGAAACCTCTCAACAGACTGGATAGCTGTTAAATAATTCAATCTTATTCAGCACGGAGTCAAAAACGTAGTGCCAAGGGTTGTTTTAAAGTCACATTGTTCCTTATATCTTTTTATATCCCCCCTTGTCAGATATTGCCAAAATATTGTCTTCTGCTCCAAGATACGTACAAGAAAACAAGTTGTCACACAAACAAAAAATAAGATAGAATGCTATGCTGTCGTGGTAAACATGTTTTTGGTATTGTCAATCAATACATTTTTATTTCCAATTAGATTTTTTTTCCATTAGATGTTTCAGGATGGCTCTATAAAGGCCTAATTCAAAGAATCAACAGAACCTTTTTATAATTACTACAACATTAAAACCTGTATAAGGATAAGTAAAGCATTTAATAATAATTTATGAATCATTACTTCTTTCAAAATATGTTTAATAAAGGTCCTTAAAACCATGTAAATATCATTATCAACATTTTAATATTTTATGTGACCAGTGTAATTTCTTACAAAAAGACATGCCATTGGTAGACACTCAAGCAGCACACTAATGCTCCTTAAAGTCTCAAAACAGTTGAGACGTACGATTTGCAATGTTTAAATAATAAGCATACAGAACAAGATTAAAGCAAATAGAGCATTTTATTCAGAATTTTTTTTTGTGAAGCTTCAGTTGCAAGGACTTACGGATTTATGTAAATATTTTGCTGATGTTGTCAACTTGGATCCCAAGAAGAGTAGCTGCTGCTTTTGGCAGTAGTTGATTGGGAGCAGCAATAGTCCCTGTGTTTAGGTTTCTGTCACTAATTACTGTATTATTATGAACTGAACCAGGATTGGGCAATGTTAAAAGTAATGGCCCAGTCAAAATCAAACTTTAATAGGTTAATATTCAATTAACCCATATTCAAAAAATGTTGTTGACTTCGCTATACAACTTGAGTTGTCATGGGGGGGACTTTCCAAACATCTCAAATAGCTGTTTAAAAATAGCTAAAGTGGATGATGTCATCCTGCTGAGAAGTTTGAACTTTACTGTTTCACATGAATACTTCTGATCATCATCCAAGCCATAATATTACCACACAGAAAAGTTGCTTTTTAACATGAAATATATAATATTTTGGAAGGAAAACAATTTCACTTATTAGGAAGTAATTGTAATTGGTAATAATTCATAGAATCTGGAAAAAAACAGGCAGTTAAAGTTAAAGTTTAACTGCATAGGGGCTTTGGCAGAGGGTGGGGACTTCACAAACCAGAACTCTCAGTTTCTAACACATGGACACAGAACTTCACAAAGTTGTCCAAATTACACACAAAATTTGAAGTTAAACAAGATTAGACTGCTCTAAGGCATGACTGCAATGATGTCGTTGGAAAGCCTCTGCCAAGGAACACTCATGTTACCATTTTAATAAAAAAAATGTTTACTCATCACAGCAGTTACATCATACTATAACACTTCTGTGACTTAATTGCAATAACGTGATACATCAAACCGGCACATCTGGGAACTTTGGCTCGCAACACGTTCCTGCCCCTTTTCGGGGGACAACAAACCACACTCGCCATAGACATTAATGTAAAATAGAAGTATAAAACAACACTAATAGAGAACCACCAGAATTAAAATTAGTTTATAAATGACCCAAAATACATTATGTTAAGTCAATATATGTCCACTATGCATGCCATAGAACGTGCAAGATACATAGAAAAGATTTATTTGGTCCATCTTAAATCTTGTCCCTTCAGTCTCCCAGCATCAAACTGGTGCAATAACCCCACTCTATGGCCAGAGGTGTCCTGCCTGGACATCTATTTCTACCTTATTGTGTCTCCAGGTAAGCAAATTACCAGTGAAATAGTTTACTTCTAATACCTGCTCTACAAATAGTATGCAAGATAGCATTAGCACTGTGCTCTGACAACTGACCTAGCCAGTTACATTTGCCTGGCTGATGTTTAAGATCTGAAAATGGACTCTTGAACATATCAATTTTGATAGTATGAACACAATAAAAAGGATGTCCAAAAAATATATTGATACATTAGACCGGTAATACGTCATGCAGAATAGGCTCTCATCTCCACGCCCTGTTGAGTGGGAAAACAAACCTGCATCCCACGTAGACTACAACAGCATAAACAAGACAAACCTGTCGGCTTAAATTCATAATTCATATTCATAATATGCCGAAGAGTAGCTGGGTAGTTGGTTGTTTGTCCCTCTTGCCATTCTGTTTTGCACCTATTACTTTTGTTGTCATGTTGTACTGCTGTCAGTGTCACCTACTCAATGTATTGGTTGTCATG
>JACXGI010005274.1:32040-48227 GCA_016801175.1 Esox masquinongy | reverse complement strand
TTTTTGAATCACTTATCACCCTGAATGTTCCAGTAAACTCTGTTTCTGTTAAGAAAAGGTACATTAATGAGAGTACCAAAGCTCAGTTTATGGAAGCCATAGCTATCTCTCCAACAATAAGTGCTGAGTCAGTTGATGTACTCCTGGATAATTTTAATGCCAAAATATTGAATGTCATAGATCGTGTTGCACCGGTAAATGTAAAGAAAACCATAAGCAAACAGAAAACACCATGATGGTAAGCGCCCTGAAAAGAGAATGTAGGAAAGCGGAACGCAAGTGGAGGAAAACTAAACTTCAAATTCACTATGATATCTATAAACAAAGCCTTGGTAGCTTGAGTTACAATGAGTTACGCAGTTAACAATGAGTTACGCAGGGCCAGACTGCAACATTTATCGGGAATGATCAACAAGAATATCAACAATACCCGCACACTATTTGCCATGGTCGACAAGCTTACAAACCCAATAAAGCAGATAGCATCAGAACTCATGTCCACTGTGAAATGTAATGAATTTGTGTGTTTCTTTAGAGAAAAAATTCAGAACTGCACAGTCTAACAAGGACACTGTACCGTCACCACGACCACCAAGACAGAACTTGGTTATTATGTCGCATTTTAATACAATAGATCAAAAATGCCTAGAAGAAACAGTTCGACATCTTAAAGCTTCCACTGGCTGTCTCGACACACTGCCATCAGACTTTTTTAAAACAATTTTTAACTCTATAACAATGGACCTACAGCAAATAGTTAATAGCTCTCTGCAATCAGACATTTTCCCAACGTCTCTAAAAACAGCTGCCATTAAGCCCCTATTAAAAAAGAGAACACTGGATGCATCTATAATGAACAACTATACACCTGTATCAAATCTCCCTTTTATAGCCAAGATCACTGAGAAGGTTGTCTTCAATCAACTCAGCAATTTTGTGACCTCAAGCGGTCTCTTAGACAAATTTCAGTCAGGTTTCCGACCTCACCACAGTACTGAAACGGCCCTGATTAAAGTTTTAAATGATATACGGCTGAATACTGATTCTGACAAAATAACTTTTCTGGTTCTATTAGATCTCAGTGCAGCATTTGACACTGTAGATCATAGAACACTTATAGATAGGCTGGAAAATTGGGTAGGACTCTCCGGGACAGTCCTTGATTGGTTCAGATCTTATCTAGATGGCCGGAGTTACTTTGTCACCATTGGTAATCATGAATCTGGTAGGGTGGCTATGACATGCGGAGTTCCACAGGGATCAGTTCTCGGACCGCTTCTGTTCAATCTCTTTATGCTACCTCTGGGCCAAATTCTACAGAACAACAACATTAACTACCACAGCTATGCTGATGATACTCAAATATATATGGCTCTCGAACCATATGACAACAGCTCAATAGACTCTCTGTGTCACTGTACAGAGCACATAAATACCTGGATGAAACAAAATTGTCTACAATTAAACCAAGATAAAACTGAGATTATTGTGTTTGGCAACAAAAATAAAAGAACAAGTATTAGTAAAGAGCTAGACTCTTGGGCCCTTAAAACAAGGGATCAAGTGCGTAATCTTGGTGTTCTAATAGAATCAGACCTCACATTAAACAGTCATATCAAAGCGGTCACCAAAACAGCATTCTATCATCTAAAAAATATAGCCAGAATCAAAGGCTTGGTGTCCCAAAAAGACCAAGAGAAGCTCATCCATGCTTTTATCTCTGGTAGGGTTGACTACCTGTAATGGCCTCTTAACTGGACTCCCAAAAAAGACTGTAAAACAGCTGCAGCTCATTCAGAATGCGGCTGCTAGAATGTTAACCAGGACCAAGAGAACAGAGCACATCACTCCGGTTCTTAAATCTTTACATTGGCTTCCAGTCAGTTACAGAACAGATTTCAAAGTGGTGCTTTTAGTTTATAAATCTCTGAATGGTTTAGGACCCGAATACATTTCTGATATGTTTGAAGAATATAAACTGAGCAGGGCTCTTAGATCCATGAACACAGGTCAGCTAGGAGAGTCCAGAGCCCAAACTAAACATGGAGAAGCTGCGTTTAGCACTTATGCTGTACACAACTGGAATAAACTACCAGAAGATCTTAGACGTGCCCCAAACGCATCCATTTTTAAATCCAGGTTAAAAACAGTACTCTTTTCACGTGCCTACGACTGAGCACTTAAACTTAACAACACTGTTTAGCCTTATAGCTTCCTATGTTTTTATCCCATTTTTAATCTTGTTTTAATCTTTATATGTTTTCTTATTGTATTTTTATTATTATGTTTTCATTTGTTTTGATGTTTTAATTTGAGTATTTGTTTTTATGTTATTGTATTTTTATATATTTTTTATTTTATTTTTCTTTGTAAAGCACATTTAATTGCTTCGATGTATGAATTGTGCTATATAAATAAACTTGCTTGCTTGCTTGCTTATGGCCTGATGGAAAAAACTGAGTCTGGAAGTGTGTGCTCCGATGCTCCGGTAGTGTCAACCAGACGGCAGCAGCGGTGTGAATAAACCATAGCCTTGGTGGCTGTAGTCTTTGATGATGTTCCGTGTTTTCCTAAGGCATCGTGTATATGCCTTGCACGGAGGGGAGATGGCAGACGATGACATGCTCCGCTGACTTCACCAACCTCTGGAGGGACTTGTAATTGGAGAAGCTGCCGTACCAGGCAGTAATGTAGCCTGAGAGGATGCTCTCAATGGTGCACCTGTAGAAGTTGGTGAGAGTTTTTACAGACACGCTAAACTTCTGGAGTCTCCTCAGGAAGTATAGTTCCTTATGGGCAGGTTTCACTGCTGAGTTTGATTGCCTGGACCAAGAGATGTCATCTATTTATGCAGGTGCAACCCAACAGGCACAACAATTACTTGGCAGCAACTGAAGATGAAATAAAGAATATACTTCAAACAGGAAAAGTATAATATCAGTAAAAGCAATTGTGATGCTGTTTAGCCTCCCCTACCTAATTAAACACCTCTCAGTGGCTACATTCAGCATATATTTCAGTAGTAAGTGAAAATTCATAAGCAAAAAGTAAGTACAATTCTGAAAAAAATTACAATTCTTTGTTGGCCTATCTGCATTAATGCCGTGGAAAGATCGATGTTACCGATGTTACTCAGAAAACTGCAACAAAGAATTTGTTCCAAACTGGGATCCTGTCCACGATGCATAATAGGAACGATATGAGGGCTGAGAATATTGTTCAGATAAATGATCGATTGTGCAAAAAAACGGAAATGCTCAAACAGATAATCATTATGGAATTATAAAACATCCAAGCGGGGTCTGATCACTCTCTCCCGACTGAGATTTCTGCAGAGTATTTGTGCTTCAAGTGGCTGTTTGAGAAAAGGACATGCCATGTCTAACACATTCAGATGACAGGTTTCAGTTAAAGAGTAGTACAAACTCAGGGTTAGTTGGATAAAACCTGCTAGCAAGCAGCTTAGCTTCACAGAGTATGTTGCCATAGTAACTGACTCAGCGAAATGCTGATCTTGCTCTTTGAAACCGGAATTTCCATCAACTCTGAGTCAACAAACTCTAGGTTTTCACTAAACCTACTTTCTGAAATACCCCCATTATGTTTATTTCAGAAAAATAGGACTGCTAGTGATGGCTGCCTGTTGGTACGTAAGTAACCCTTCTTGTCCTGATTTGAATGCTTGCTACCTTGTTAATATCATAGTGTAGTAATTTCTTCAAACAATTACAATGAGGAAATAGTTATAAACACTGTTTGAGCTAAATGTGAGTAAATAAAAACGCGGTCTGACCAGTGATTATTGCGTCACTCATACCTAGACGTTCTAATGATGCGTTCTAACAATATGTTCTAATCACATCGGTGTGATTGTACGCTTCAGGGACCACGCTAGCCTGATCACACCGGTGTGATCATATGTGTTAAAGGGTTAAAATCAATTCATAGAAGGACAGGAAGCCAATGAAGGTCAGCAAGGAGACATGTGATGTGGACAGATTTATTTGATAGACTCAGGATCCTTGAAGCACTGTTTGAATGAGCTGTTTTTATTAACTCAATTTGCTTGCAGGCCCCCTAGTACTGTATTCCCATAGGCGAGAGATGAAGAAGCCAATGTACAGAACTTTGTGGACAATGTTGTTTCTTGAATAATTTTCCTACCACAGTCTTCTTTGATTAGCCTTTTTCTAAAGGTTTCTAAGCTGCCAAAGTCCTTTTAAAAGCACCTTACTAACAGACTGTTTAATCCTCTTAAAACAATGAAGAAATTATTTTGAGTAGATTTGAATGTCCTTCATTTCAGGTGTTTCATTTTCATTTCAGTTTTGCAGATTAGGTGAAACTTCAGTGTAGATATTCAATCCAAATATTCAAAAGTTTCCATTGAGGTTATTGCAGAAAATAACATTTTCAGTTACATTTTTACAGTTGAAAGAAAAACATTAAATACAACTGATCAGAACTTGATTAGCAATTCATAAATAAAAAGGCATTCAAGAAAAACGCACATGAAAAAATACATGAATCATATAAAAAGCTATTAAATTAGCAGAGCAATCAGCTTAGGCTACCATAGAGGCCCTATGGCAACCAGTAAAAGTCGCCTGATAGGTCTTATAGGCAAGGTTATCAGTTTGTGTTCAGGATTAATGAGCGTTAAAAAAGATATTCTGGTATAGCGCTCCCAAATGGCCAATTGGCACCACACAGTGCACATGTCCTTGATATTGATCATGTGTATGTAAAAGATGGAGATCATGTCAGAGTTGAAGTGATGCAGACATACTACAGGTTTCATGATGCCATTATTATTTTAATTAATTAAATTTGCAAAGTAATGATACTGACGTGGAAATAGTTTCTGTTCTCTAATAGGGGGAGGCAGAGAGGTAGCAAAACTCTGAATGGCTCTCTGTGTGTATCCAGCAATCTCAACATAGGTAAAAAGACACACTATTGATTTACGTATTTGCAAATAGTTACTAAGTTATGCCTTCATTAATTAATTCATGAGGAAACATATAGAACAATGACATTTTATTATTCATTTATCTATTTAATTATTAATTCATGCACATATATGCCGAGTAGTATAAGTTAATATGTGTATTTTTTGTGGTCAACTACCTTGCAGCCATATGAGTTTTTTATTTATTTAAATTGGTTCACAATGCTGCAACCATCTGATTGTTTATTCATACAGTCATTTATTTGGGATAGCAATGAAATAATTACTTTGGACTTGTGAATATGTACTAGGCAAGATGATGTTTATCTTCATATTTATGTATTTTTTAATCAACTTGTACTGTTTTATTCCTACTCTGTAAAGATGTCTATCATTGTTGTTTTATTAAAATTGCAAAACAAAAGATTTCTGAGTTTTTCTAGTTGTAGCGGTCATATTGACCATATACATTAGGCTAAAGACAGTGTATAATTACCGTGTTTGCTCCTTTTTTCTGCTCTTGAGAATGTGGGTCACCAAAACAAAGGAAACTTTTGAAAAATGTCACAAGGTAGGCTAGTGTGTGGGAGCTAAACATGGAAGGTAGAGATTACCTGTGTTGACTGTGAGTAATTGATCCACAAGTGTCAGTAAAATTGATGCGCGTTATTTGCTCCCAAAACAACACAATGCCTTGTTCAAGCGAGCCCGTTTAGAGGAAAATAGTTTCATTATAATTTTACAGCATAAAATTTTTACTCAGTAAAACAAATATTGCTTTTGAAATCAGTTTGTTTTCCTGCAGTTTAGCAAGTTGTCATGTTCTGTGACTGTCAGATTAACTGTTTTGGCCATTTTGGGGTATATGCGTTTCATAGATGTCAATAAAGGTTTTTACTATGCACTGAAATGCATATTGGTGATGTTTTTATAAGTTATTGTATACTACGATACAAGGAAGAATTAATTTGTTTGTTTTTTACGAAAGAACATAATAGAATATTGATCTAATCTGAATTTGTATCTGTAATTACAATAGCAGGTTCTGTGGTTATTGATACATTAACTAATACATTTTCAGATTCATTAGAAGAACATTTTTTTGTCATGACATTTCTTATTACCTATCCAAACATTACAGTCCCATTTATTCTTATAATTTATATTGATTATTGAAATGATATGCAAATAATGTATGAAGAAAAAGTTTGTGTCATGACATTTCTTATAACCTATCCTAACATTACAGTTCCATTTATTTGTATCATTTATATTGATAATTCAAAAGATATGCAAATAATGTATGAACGGTCAGAATTAATGCTTTGGCCACTCTAGTAATAGAATTCCGGCAGTGTGTGTGTTAATGTCTTAGGTTTTGGCTATAGGTGTGGAAATGATGCCTGCTCTAAAGAATCGCTGAACATGCTGGCCCGTGCCTGTGATACGATATTCTGAATGTGTCATTACAATTTTTCTCAATTGCTTAAACACAAATTGTTTAATGTAGCACAAAAACCCATACCCTTACGTCATTCCCAAAAACACACATTTCCAAAATTGCAAACACTATTCACCTTTTTCCACACGTTTCAATATTCAAAACTCATTCTGCAAAACCTTACACAAAAGTGGACCAATAAATCATTCATTGCATTATATATTCATTCAGCAAACACGTATTCTAAATAAAATTAACTCAAGACATCACAACCTAAACTCAAAGAGCACACCTTTCTCCAGGTGCAAAGACTAAGCCTCAAAAATGTTAACACACTAATCAGAATTGCAGGATCAATAAATAGCGCCTAGTGGCATGTCCATGTGCTTTGGAACAATGGATCCTAACAATGCTGAAGTTGCAAGATAACAGAGAGGAAGAAGACTAGGATGAGGCAGTGGAGAGTGTATGACTGCAACCGTTATGCACAGCAAAATCTAAATGGTGGACGCCTGTGGTGATGTGTTTGTGGAGTCTATCCAGGGATTTCTAAGGCACACAAGGGCATTTTCCCCACACTGCCTGGCAAGAGTAAACAATGTGTGACATTGATGAGATTTTATGGCCTCACCCAGACCTGAGACGAGATGATGAGAACACTGATGCTGAGTAACCTGTACATTTGCTGCATTTGGAAATAAAGCTTTTGGAAATTGGGTATTTTATTTCTTATATGTTTTCTTAGTGTGACATTTCAAAGGTCAGGTTTTTGACCAAAGCAGCATATGCATTAGTATTCTCTTATCCACTTATGTAATTTATTACAGTACTGCTTTGAATTTCTTTCGCCAGGGTATGCCTGAAAGACTTATCTGGACAGTAAGTGCAGTGATTTTACTAATTTCCAAATTATTTCTCTGAAAACCTATTATAAACATTTTGGTAGCAGTGTTCTGAATTAATCCCTCCAGGGTGTAACAAACAGTCAGTCTCTGTTTTTGACAGCTTATGTGTGTTGTCTGAGGGCAAAGTTTGGGACCCAGAAGTTAGCTGTTTGTACCGTTGGGTGTACGTTTTTAAAATTGTGTGTGAAGATTTGAGAAAACGGTGAGTTCTAGGAACTGTGTCTAAGCAACTGAGAAAAAACTGTAATGTGACAGACATGATGGAGACTGGTTGAAGTTGTAGCAGCCAACGTTTGAAAGTTTAAGAGATTTTCCGACAGTAGTTGATCATGGGAGTGTTATGGTTATCTGTTTCTGATTCTGATTCTTTGTGCTATTCTGCTTGAAGTGATATATGAAATAATATTGTAATTATTATTAGAAACAGTATAACACAATATAAAGTGATTATACAGATAAGAGATTATACAGTTGGTCTGTTTCTGTAGACGTTTATGGACCACATACAGTGACCTGTCTCCAACAAGTGCACATGTTGTGTAATTAGAATATGATAGACATTTTGAAATACATTTGGTGACTGTAGGTCAAAGGTGTTCAAAGATATGGTTATTTCAAAATTTCAAGTTTAATGATGCACTGTAGCACCCCCAAAAAAATATTGGGTAAGTGTTTTGGTGGTTATAACTTTGTTGAAATAAAACCCATGTAACTATAGGACCCTGACTTTTCCTAAATGTGTCTATTTTATTCTATCATTGTTATTTTATTAAAATTACAAGACACAAAAGAGTTTTGAGTATTTCTACCTTGAATGGCCATAACAGTCATACTGACCTTATGCATTACAGATCGTGTATCGTTTGCTCTTTTTTCCCGCTCTTGAAGATGCATCAACCGTTGCCTAGCAATTTGAAATCTGCTAATGTTCCAGGTACGTTAGGCTGCGATCTTTATGCGATCTTGTGAGTATATTAGCCCATACATAGGCTAATATTAGCCCTGATAAAATAGATAATTCATGAAATAAAACAAACTAATTAATTTCTTGGCGACAGTGCAAAATCCTGGATCATCAGCTGTGCCTGCTGTGCCAACCACAAGAGCACTCAGCTCGGCACTGGATGAAGCTGTCCCACTAAATCCACCTATAGCAGAGCAGCATGAAACGGTGAAAGACGGCACAGTGTGGACTGTTATACAGTTGGGTGAAAATAGAGGAAGGCGACAAAGTCAAAATGTCATGACAGCGGCTCCAGGCCCCACAGCGCGCGCCAAGCGCAACATTGAAGATGCCCTCACCGCTTTTCTGTGTTTGGTTGATGATGGTATGTTGGAGCACATCAGGGACTGCACCGTGGCTGAGGCACACAGAGTCAAGGAGGACAGCTCATGGGATATGACAGTGGATGAACTAAAGGCCTTCATTGCTTTAGTCTACATTCGTGCGGAGCAGGGTGGAAAAAGCATGGACTTGGCGAGCTTTAAAAAAAAAAAAAAAAAAAAAAAAATAACGCAGGACACTTGTGGCAAATGCCATAAGGTAGTGTGTGGGAGCCACACATGGAAGGTAGAGATTACCAGTGTTGACTGTGAGTAACTGATCCACAAGCGTCAGTGAAATTGATGCACAACCCAAGTTAGCCCTCTTAGTGGAGAATACTTTCATTATGATTTAACAGCATGAGATTTTCATTGTAATTTTAGAGCATGATATTTTTGCTCACTAAAACAAATATTGGTTACTAAATCAGTTTGTTTTCTCGCAGTTTATTACATTTTCATATTATTTTCCCGTGATGGTCAGAATGACTGTTTTGGCCAGTTTGGGGCATATGTTTTCATATGTGCCCATAAAGGTTTTATCTGTGCATTGAAATGCATATTGGCAATGTTTTTGTATTCCAATATCCAAGGAAGAATACATTTGTTTTCATTTTACGAAGAAAATAATAGAAAATTTATCAATTTCGACTTTGTATCTGTAATTACAATAGCTGTTCTGTGGTTGTCGATTAACTAATACATTTTCACATACATTAGAATTCAAATGTAGTGTTCTGATGTTTATTATTACCTATCCTAACATTACAGGTCCACTTATTCTTAGATTTGATATAGCTTATTGAAATTATATGCAAATAATGTATGAGCGGTCAGAATGACTGCTATGGCCATTATAGTAGTTATAGAATTCCGGTAAATCTAGTGTTAACTAAACAAGTATCATGTCAGTGTCCCATATGCCCATCATTTTCTACGATGCTGTTGGTGACAACTTGTCAGTCAACTTAATGTCACCCACTTGACACCTCATCAACACTCTGACTGTTTAAGATAATGTCCACAGCTTCGCTGCTTGGACCCCTAACAACCTAAGATTAAACAGGAGGGGGAGACAAGTTAAAAACAGCAATAGGCATAATATTTCTAATTTAATGTATTCCTTTCTAATTTAAAAAGACAATTAGTAGTTCCTTAGTACTGAGTTCATGATAGAGATGTAGTTTCCTAGGGTCTTGAGGGCTAGAGCAGTGGCACTGGCTAGGTTAGGTTTAAAAGTATCTATGTTTGGGTTGGTTATGAACCCTTAATTGCACTGGCCTACTGCAATTGCCTATCTCCTCTGGTCCCTATAATATAGAATCTCTATGTATTATGTATGTATGTGTGTGGCGGGTGGGCAAAAGGGACCAAACCATGGACTCAATATAAGAGAAACTGTAGTGATTTTGAGAATGGGATGGAGGGGGCGGTGTATGTTACTGTGCGAGAATGTACTGATGAGAGGGATGATCTGAGTGGGGTTAGGATCAGAGTCAGGTTTAGTGATGGGATGAAGGTTATGATTAGGGTCACGATCCAGGTTCTGGTGAGGATCAGGGATAGGGTGAGGATCAGGGTAAAGGTCAGGGTTAGAGTTGCGATCAGGGATAAAGCCAAGGTTAGGGTAAGGGTTGAGGTCAGGCTCAGGATCAAGGTTAAGATTAGGGCCATGGCTGGGCATCTTGAACATCTACTAAAGGACAGATTCTGTTATCTTATCAAGTGTATGAATTTTGTCCAAGTTATAGTTGTACTGTTCTTATTAACTGGAATCAAGTTATTAAGCACACCTGTATAATTTCCAATGTTCTACTTTCACTGTGGAGTTTTTTCACTTCCTAGGCACCATCATTGCTGAGGCCCTCAAGTGTGAGCTGAACAATAGGCTCCCTCACCAAGATGGCTGAACAGAGGAGCTCAAAAACTACAACCTACCAAATCCAATGGTGGTGCACTTCTACACTGACATCATATCTACACCCTATCCTCAGCACCTCCATCACCATCTGGTACGCTGTTGCTGCCACTGCCAAGAATAAGGGCATACTGCAGTATCATTCGCTCTGCTGAGAAAGTGATTGGCTGCAACTTGCCATCCCTCCAAGACCTGCACGCCTCCAGGGCCCTGAGGCGGGCAAGAAAGTCTGTGGCTGACCCCTCCCACCCTTGGCATAAATTCTTTGAATCACTGCCCTCTGGCAGGAGGCTGAGGTCCATCAGGACCAAAGTACAATTTCTTCCCGACTGCAGCTGGCCTCATCAACAAGACCTGAGTCCCTCACTGACACTGACTGTAATCCTAACCCCCACTGATACCAAACAATCATGTAGAACCTCATCCTTTTTCTTTAAACACCTTTTCATATCTAGTATTATTAATGTGTCACTTAATTGTACTGTATTTGGCACTTTTGCATTTGCCTGTTATTGTCCCCGCACTATATGTTTGTTGTTATGCATCATCAGACCAAAGCGAGTTCCTTGTATGTGAAAACCTACTTGGTAATAAATCTGTTTCTGATTCTGATTCTTTTTGCTATTGTGCTTGAAGTGATATAAGAGATAATATTGTAATTATTATTAGAAACAGTATAACAAACTATAAAGTGATTATACAGATAAGAGATTATACAGTTGGTCTATGTCTCTAGACGTTTATGGACCACATACAGTGGTCTGTGTCCAACACGTGCACATTTTGTGTAATTAGAAAATGATATACACTTTGAAAAACGTTTGGTGACTGTAGGTCAAAGGTGTTCATAGATTTGGTGATTTCAAAATCTCAAGTTTAATGATGCACTGTAGCACCCCCCAAAAAATACTGGATAAGTGTTTTGGTGGTCATAGGCCTTTAAACTCGACAAGTATCATGTTAGTGCCCCATATGCCCCATCACTTTCTACAAGGCTGTTGGGGACAACTTGTCAGTCGCCTTAATGTCACAGACACATACTTGGTAAGCCATTGGAGGTGTAGGCATATCACTGTGTATGAGGGGATCTTAAGGTCACAGAAATTGGTGTAAAGGCCTTTTAGTCCCTTTAAGGTCTTAAATGCCTTTTACGTCTCATTGACTTTTAACTAGGGCTGTCAAAGTTAACACGTTAACGCATGCGATCGCGCTACTATCACACATTTATTGTTTACCAGTTACTTTATTGACAGTTGACTTGACCTGAGCGCTTCACAGGCATTTTTTTCAATATATCATTGGAGAGTTTGCATTCATGTCATGAATCATGTTTACTCGGCACTAGTTTAACAACAGCCTAAAAACGCATTAGTAGGCTACACATCTGTTTGTGCAATAGATGTGAGGAAATGGGAA
The DNA here is from genome assembly GCA_016801175.1 of Esox masquinongy. Lineage (NCBI taxonomy): Eukaryota > Metazoa > Chordata > Actinopteri > Esociformes > Esocidae > Esox > Esox masquinongy. The sequence continues at coordinate 36,273 of JACXGI010005274.1, read as the reverse complement.
TATCACTCCTTGCGTCCCCAGTAGTAAATGTAGGGTATAATGTGTCACTTTGGTGATTCAAGACCCTGGTGGGCGGGAATTCCAGATTGATTTGACAGGTGGGTGGGACATCTGGTTTGCTGGGTGGCACTTCCGGTGTGACGTATGGACTTCCTGTATGTTGTGTTATTGCGGGACTTCTGGAATGACGTATGCATGTCCGGTGACATTGTAATTTATGATTGCATTGATGTGTCCATCTTTGATGTATCACAACTACTGATAAGCACCCCGGACGAGTGTTGTAACCGGTGTGATATGTTTGATGTTTAACAATGGGGTCTTAGGGTTCCGGAATTTTAAATTCCCAGGCAATAAATAGGTGTTATATCAGCGGCAAGATGTTTAGTGTTTAAAAAAAGGGCGCCAGGGTTCAGCAATGCTATAACCCAAGCCGCATTTTATGTTCTGACAAGTGGTACAACAGATGTCCTACAACCGGTGGGTGTTAACCTTTCATGTTTTATGGGCTGATTGGCGTGGTCTGTGTATTTAAACCACACACTCCCCGGTGATGGTGATTCAGTATTGCCTGAGTAAACTTACCTACACATTACAAACCATGGCGGATTGTGCAGCGATCAGCGTTTTGGGTGAAACACCATTGAAAGCCAACAGCTTAACCGCAGCTCAGCGATTTGGTGAGAGATTACAAATGGACAGTAGAGATGCAATCAACATACCAGCACCAAAGAAACCGATGCAGAGTTTAACCCGAATCCATCAACTACACCAGGATATGTTGGCACGGGATTGGAAGTTGGACGACGGTCGGATCGGTGGATACATTTTCAACCCAGAGATACCAGAGGTTGCATTTTATGAATTACCCAAAGGCCAAGAGTTTAAGGCTGGTGTGACTGATCAAATGGTTTTTAATGCCAGTTTATGGAACACCTTTCGAAAAGTGTTTTATTTGGGGCCAAAACAGGGCACACATAATAAGGTAGATGTATTGTTTAAAGTTGTCGAGGGAATGAAGCAGTATGACTCAGTTAGATTGGAACTATTTCCGGAAAATGTCAGTGGGTTAGATTGCGACTGCGGACTGTTCGACTGATGTAAGACCCTGAAGCCCCGCCTTAAATAACACAGTCCTCAACACAGCATAAAAACAGACAGACCGCCTGTGACTATCAAGTAGTTGGAAGAATTTATGAAACATGTCTCAAGATTACAACCAAGCAGAGATTGAAGAACCCAAGGCTGAGGACTGGGTGTGTGACGCCTGGGATGAAAACGCTGAAGCCTTCTACGAAACCCCGGACCCCGACAGCTCGATTCCACCAGCATACCCAACAAGAAACTACCATTGGCTTGACCGGTTTGGTGATCAGCTAGGACCTCTTAATCTGTCTTACCTTTCAAATGCTAACAAGAGTTATCACAAAATGGACAAACGCCTTGCACCAAAAGTTTTAAAGATAATCAAAGCAACATTGGGTATGATTCTGGAAAAAGTTGTTGCGGCTATTCACCACAAAGCATGCATTGGATGTGAAGTGGACAACCCAAGCCACAGAGAAGACATTCTTGTCTGCCTGATTATTCTTTTAAGACCCATTATGATGACATCGTGGAGACAGTTTTAACCCTGCAACTGAAATATGTGTTGGTCAAGGCTTTGAACACATCTGGGTTTCATGCACCGCTGACCGATGTTCACGTGGCTGCTGAGAACTTTCTGCATGAGCTCAAGTTGGAGCTGAACATCACACAGAGACTGAGTGAGAACAGGGATAAATACATGGATAAATTTAATGAGGAAGCTGCAAGCAACGCAGTAGCGTCTTGGTGCGACGAAAGCAAAAAGTCTGCTGTCTAAGGATGGATAACTTCAGTTGTCGTGTTTACATGTATCTAAACAAATCCTATGTGGGTTTAGCGATTAAACAGTTGATGCACAAAGTTATCAAGAGCGGTATTGATGTTTGTAGACATTTTAATAACCGCGACCATGTCAGTATAAAACATTTTAATAATCTGAACAAGCATATGGAAACGGTCAGGAACACATCTGATGATTGGCTGCAAAATTGGGCACCTGTTAGATTTGTTTACATATTTAACAGATGTTTGTGTGGTAAAATTGTTGAGTAATGATGCTGTGGATGTAGAATGTATTTCTAAATTGTTTACAGATTTTCTAATCAGCAGAAATCCAAATGTTTACCAGGGTTTGCCGGGTCATAGTAATGTATTTACTACGACCCGGCAAACCCTGGTGCTTATGTGGGTAGAGAGGGATTGAAAAGAGCGTACTTGGAGAAAACCGGGGAGATCCTCAAAAATTGCGAGGCAAATGACTGGCTACTCGCCCAGGATACATACATGCTACACAGGCCTGTAGCTATACATTTTCAAAGAAATAGAGTTATTGTTCATGATATAAATTCACAATTTCAGCTGGATTTGGTTGACCTGAGTGCTTATAGTGTGGAAAACTATAACAAGAAATTTATGTTAACATGCATAGATGTATTAAGCAAATACGCATGGATTTGTGTGCTGAGAAATAAAAGCGCTATCGAGGTAAAGCAAGCATTTGAAGACATATGAAAAGAAGGAAGAACACCACAAAAAGTCCAAACGGACAAGGGGAAGGGGGTTTTTAATTCACATTTTGAAAAGTTAATGAAGTACAACATAAAACATTTTGCTACAGGAAATGATGTCAAAGCGAGTATCGTTGAGAGATTTAATAAAACAATTAAATCACAAATGTGGAGGTATCTCACAGCTGCCAACATTCATCGCTATGTTGAGGTTATTCAAGATTTAGTTCATGGTTACAACCATAGCTACCATCGGTCTATTAAGATGAAGCCTGCTGACGTTTGTGAAGAAAATGTTAGACTAGTTCTCAAGAACCTGTATGGTACAACAATAATGAGGAATGGTAATCAAAGTTACAAGTTCCGGGTTGGGGATAATGTAAGACTCTCAAAGTTGAGAGGAGCATTTACTAAAGGCTATGAAAAAGGGTACACAGATGAATATTTTTACAATAACAGAATGCATTCCGCGGGTACCTCCTGTATATAGAATAAAGATTACGATGGTGATGTGATAGTCGGGACCTTTCATGAACAGGAATTACTGAAAACAATCATGGCTAAGGATAAAACTTTTAAAGTGGAAGCAGTTCTGGATGAGAAAGTACAGAAAGGGAAGAAAATGAGTCTTGTGAAATGGCTTGGTTGGCCTGAGAAATTCAACAGCTGGATACCATCGGAACAAGCGTTTGACCTAGAAACTGGATAAAATTCCAGAATTTGCAGGGTCACGTCATTTACATTGACTGCGATCAGCATGGGTGACGGTGGTTTCTACATAACGCTGCCCAGTAACCCGTCGAGACATGTCTATCCAAACAATTTGAGTTCAAGCTATACCACTAAATTTGCCAAAGGTATAGATTTGAAAGGTGATTGGGAAGTATCTTTGATAGAATTCCAATACTCGCATATGTGGAAGACTTTTACATGGGGTGAAAACGCATTTGAACTACATGACTCGAAACACGACAAAACTTGGAAGTATGAACTCAACACCGGTTATTACAACGGCATAGAAAAACTAGTGGCAGAGATCAACATTTATATAAAACCACATGGTGTATGGGCGGGGTATGATGAATTTAAAAATAGAATGTTTCTAAAAGGCGAGCCCCATTTTAGTTTGAAATTCAGTGAAAAACGGGAACAGATATTAGGCCTAAAACCAGGTGAGTGGTGGTACGCCCCATGGTACGGACCATTCCCCACAGATATTCTGGCAGGGTTTAACACCCTATACATCTACATAGATATAATTGATTATCAACGAGTTGGTGACAGTCATGTCCCGCTGTTGAGAACTGTACATATTTCAGGGAAAAAGAACGAAGTTGTCACAGTGACATACGACAAGCCACACTACGTACCTTTTAGTAAGAGTCAGTTTGATGAGATCTGTATTGAAGTAAAATCTGAACAGAATCAGCTGGTCTCATACGTAGTGGGGAAGGTGATTGCAAAATTACACTTCAGACCCGTCAAACAATCTTTTAGACTATAAGATGCAGCCTCAGAAACTCTACGATGATCCTCAAAGGTATGTTGAATACTACACAACACAGGCCGGTAACGGTTTACCGGGGTATCATGGTAGCGCTGCAATGTATGGGGCTGGTCTAGGGGGCCTTTTCCGAGG
>JACXGI010005274.1:20746-31940 GCA_016801175.1 Esox masquinongy | reverse complement strand
ATTGTTGAAGCGTGGGTTCTCAATAGCAAAAACACATCTGAAAAATGCAGCGAGGAATATAGTTGGCGATGTTGTCAGCAGTGTTATGTCACGACAAACAAAACAGCAGGACGGTTCTGGATTGATGGTTATGACTCGAGGTGTCAGAAAGAGACCACCTGGTAGGAGGAGCCTACCAGAGTAAAAAACGCAAGAATGAGACAAAAACAAGAGCAAAAGAAGGCATACAGCTCGGTTAAAAGAAGGCATACAGCTCGGAGGACACTCAAAGGGAACACCGCAAAGTTGATTAAGAACATATTTTAAGAAGATGGCACTCCTACACCGTAAAGTCTGGTGAATGTATGAAAACAGAGCTGGATTTATTCACAGTTCCTTTCACACAGACATCTATTGAGAAAAATACATACATTGAAATCCCGACGCTATCAGCAATATCAGACGCAGCCCCTCTGGAGTTCTTTATTGCAGGAAATGGCGATGACTATGTTGATCTAAACAATACTTTGTTGTACCTACGTGTAAAAGTCGCTAAACCGGATGGAACTAATATTGATGCCGGAGCACGTGTTGGGGTTATCAACCACCCGATAGCCACCCTATTTTCACAAGTGGATGTCTCCTTGGGTGACCGTTTAATTAGCCAGAGTAGCAACACGTACCCCTACAGAGCATTCTGAATTACGGATGTGATACATTAAAGACACAGTTTTCAGCTGGTTTGTTTTTCAAGGACGCCGCAGGTCACATGGATGTAACGGACTCAGTGGATAGTACAACATTTGAAATGATCGGCCCTGTTCATAGTGATATCTTCTTTTAAGAGAAACTCATGTTAAACGGCGTTGACATAAAAGTTAGGATGGTCCGCGGTAAAGACGAGTTCTGTCTTATGGGGGCAGGGGATGTGCGTTATCGTTTGCATTTATTATCTGCGTCACTATTTGTCAAGAAATAGTCTGTTTCACCAGCCGTGAAACTTGGACACGCTCAAGCACTACTCAACCACTGCCAAGTATCCAATTGAAAGACAGAGTATGAAGACATTTAGTTTACCGGCGGGGGGTCGGGTTTGCAACCAGGAAAACCTATTTTTAGGACCTCTGCCAAAATGTATTGGCGTTGGATTGGTGGACAGTGACAGTTTTACTGGAAGTTACACAAAAAATCAATTTAATTTCAAACATTATAATTTGGAGTTTATGGCTATGTATGTAGATGGTCAGCAATTTCCTAGCAAACCATTCCAACCAAATTACACAACAGGGTCAGCAGTGTGTGAATTTTACCAATTGGCCTTAGCTTCAGGTAAAAACCTAAAGGACAAAGCCTTGGCTATTGACAGGTCTGACTTCTTACACGGCTATGCCCTTTATATATTCAACTGCGCGCCGGATGAGGAATGTGGTCAGCACCTATCCTTGATCAAGTCATGGAATGAACGACTTGATATGAGGTTCAAACATCCACTGCCCCACACAATTAATTTGGTTGTTTATTCAATTTTTGACTCCATTATCGAAGTGTAAAACCGGCGACAAGTCATGGTTGACTACTATTAGGAAAACGGCGTGGAAATGAATACTGCAGAGTTGACCGGTGTGGTGAACCAATTTTCATCTAGGACTCATTTCTATGGTGTGCTGGCATGCGACCAACTACCTAGTGGACCAGTCCTGGGTGTTGCATCAATGATGATTGTTAATACACTCCCGAGCAATCACCGTGGGGAGCACTGGCTGGCTATTTACATAACAGACAATGGCATTGGAAGGTTTTATGACAGTTTTGGAAACCCCCCAGATTTCACGTATTTTCCCAAGTCAATCAGTGCATTTCTGCAAACCCGTGAGAATGTGGAATACAGTTCAAAACAAGTCCAGGACATGATTTCAACCGCGTGTGGACAACATTGTGTGTTCTTTCTCTATCTAATCACAAGAGATCTGAGTTATAAGATACTATGTCTTTTTATACTGATGATTTACGAGAAAATGATGTGCTAGTCTCAAATTTTGTAGCTAGGATGTACCAGAGTAAGTGTGATAAGCCAATGTTTAATTGCATACAACATGCTCAATCTTGATAATCATTTAATTTGTGTCATGGTTGTTGAAGAAATAGAAAAGTAAATTGTGTATGTCAGCTTTATTATTCAAAAATAAAACCATTCGTAAAACCACATCAATGTTTACATAGTATTTTTCATAAAACAATTATTCAAGGTAAAACATACACTTTGACAATGAATCACAAATGATAAAAAAGCATAAAATAAAAACACATTAAAATGGAAGCCATTTTGTGGGGTCCGTGGTAGGGGGTACAAAGAAAGCTTTGGTTGGTTGATAACCAGTTGCTGGGGGAGTGGCTGAATCATCCATTGTGTCACCAGACGTTTGTATATACAAATTGATTTTATGCCTTACAAGCTCATTTGGGATAGTTGTAAAAGGCATGTTGAGACATGCCATGGCCTCTAAAAACTCCCCCCACCCCAATGGCCTTCTAGCGTCAGCAATTTTATTGGTTGCTGTCACACTTTTAACCAGATCCAACAGGTGGGAACCCTTGATTATCTCTCCTTTGAAAATAAATTCACCATTTGAAGTCCATGAAGTCAAATCTTTAGACCTGTGCATTCTATTAAGAATATATTCAACATTCTTCCTACGCCTCGCAGGCACATTATCCAAAATGTCATCATCAAGGTTAAGATTTCGGTTAACAGTTTGCTTAGTCTCAGTCATGTTTACTACATCAGGCCCAGTCTCAGACCTGGGTAGACTTAAAGTCAGTGTATTTGTGTCAAGCTCCCCCTGTCTCACAACAGTCAAAAATCTTTGTAAAATGGCAGAGTATCTTTTAGATTTCTCATGTGAATCCATATCATGCTTCAACAGTATATTGTGAATCGATGAGCCCAAATCATTTTCAACAGATTGTCTTACATTGGTGCTATTCGTTTTGGATTCTCACAGGTTTTCTGACTGATGTTGTGGCACCAGAAACATTTTCTGAGCATGATCCATGTTGTTTAACCGTGCCTTGATGCAATTAGACTGGTTAGGAACTGTACTGCAACGCTTAGTAACGGTAGTAGAAAACCTCCAGATTGGTTGATGGTTTATCTTTTTTTTGCGACTGAAGTGTTCTCTCTGGACATGTATATAATGTTGGCTTTTTGGAGCTGCGATTCTGTTAAAGGTATATTTCCGTGCCTTAGATTAAGTGCTATTTCACAGAGTGATAGAATGAGGTTGGTGGAAGCTGATTTTAAAATAACTTTTCGTTGACTTGCCGGTGCTTTAAATAGCATCTTAAAAAGTGGTAAATTTCTACGAATGCGTTTAGACATGATCAAACTTTCTTAGGAACGTACACGACAGGCCAATGTCTCCCCTGAAAACAACCCCGTTCTCAGATAGTAGTCTTCTGGTGTTGTAGCTTTAAAGTCAGTAAGTAATTAACCAAAAGGCGGATGTGTTGCGTCTTTAAAACTCTCCATGAAGAACCGAGAAAGACCGGGGTATATCTGTCTACCTAAAATACTAATCTGCTGATTGTCACGGGGGGTTTTAAACGAGATGAGGTAGTTAGTGTTCAAGTTAATAGTTCTACTAGATTTGCCTTTAACAAACATGTTTTGGACAAGGTAAATTGCACTCAGGTTACAGTGGTGTGAATAATGTGTGAAAACTCTCCATCTGCAAACTCTCTGATGCACTTTTCATTAAATCGTCAATAATTAAAAGGATGTTTTTCTGAATCGGTAGTAGATTGTCATCACACAGCGATGTTGGTAGACCTTCTATAAAAGTAATCTCCCTCAACTTCAACATTTGGTCATACAGCGGTTCCCAACATGAATGAACCCAGACGATATTCTGAATTTCTTTGGAGAAAACAACGTCAGCATTATCCAACAACATCTTCACAAAATACGTTTTACCCGAGTTACTGGGGCCACTAATGACAAAGCTGAAAGGGTGTTGTAGTCGTGGGTCAAAACCGCTATCCATCCTAGAATAAGATTTAGTACACATAAGGCCTTGTGCTGTAATCAGGGTGCAGTACACGCTTGTTGTATACAAGTCTGAAACGCTTAGACACTACTCGGTTTTTCAATGTGAATGTTCTTTAATCTCTCGCAATTGTGTCTGCATTAGCAAGGACGTGATCATCATCACCACCCTCGCCTTGTGCAAAGTTATCAACCAATCGTGTTAGCGTCTCCAAATTACGAATGGTTGTGTTATAGCTGTTGAGTGTAATGCCTTTTGCTTTGAGACAGGTCAGACCTTTAACTGTTTTGTAACCGTATGTCTTTGGCCCACCACTAACAAATTGAGCGATGCTGTCACCATCTGGTGACTCATCGGTCAAGTCACCCAAGAATGGCCCCAGTGGGGGTACCCAATCCCCGTGGCGTGTGACAAAGATCACTGAATCAGTGTCTGTGTAGAGTACATGTCTATCCAGCTTCTCCAAGAGCGAATACAACTCGAGTCTAGCATAAGCGGTTGTGAACGCGGCAATAAAAATGTTGCGGTTACGTGGTTTGATTGGTGTCTGTTTTGTGTAATGCCACTGTACCATCGCAACTGTGTCTGAGATGAAAGAGAAATAACCAACTTCTATTTCACTGGAAAAAAGGTAGTGGCTAAACTCCTCCGGATATGTAATTAACATTGTGTTCATAAGGTTAGATCGCTCACCCATCTTACCCCAAAGACTATTCATTGCCATTTTAGCCAAAGATCGCCTAGCACTGTTTACAAAAATGTTTTCCCTGTCAAGCTGCACACCCTCCTATTCATGATATTCACGGATATACTGGTCTTTAGCATCATCGTCAACCACAGATGGCGGGAAGCCGCTAGCTTCCTGCTTGTGCTTCAGGAATGTTCTCATGTAATCTGCAAAACGATTACCTGAAGTCCTGGTGAAATCCCAGACTTCGAATATTTTCACAATGCGATAACCTTTCTCAACAGCCTTAACCAGCTCAATAGAAACCCAGGTACCAGTTAAAGACCTTTCTGAATGAGTATGTGAACAATCAGTTACCTGGTATTCAGACTCTGCACATAATCTACACAAGGGAAAGAACATCATACCGCCGACCCTGTGCGGTAAAACGGGGTGATAAAGGCCTTTCGGTGGACAAACCGTAGCCCTAACAATTCCAAAGTAGGTGTCTAGCGGTTTGAAATCTAGAAAGATTATGTCTGGATGCCCAATCGGATTTGTCTTGTTGCAGAATGGGTAAAGACTACATACATCGTTATACTGAATAGTCTCCCCTTCTTGAGCCGTAAACTTCAAATGAATTGCGTTGGTACGACCGCCAAAAAGAGCATCCCGAGGGTCAAGGCGCTCTGGAGCATCAAAGGTCTTCAAGAAAGCGTTGACATCTGCGGATGTGTTTTTAAGCTGATTCCACTCACACTCCCATATGTATTGAACATGTACGTTGTGTTGTTCTTTTAAAGCCTCAAGCTTTGTCAGCCATTGTTGGTGCATCAACCCGTACTGAATCTTCGTCACCGGATTGATGCTTGCTGAACAATGACACTTTGGGTGACTGTGCCAGAAAAAGTCTAGAAATTCATAGACTGTGCACACCTCATCGCGTTCAGCATATCCATCAACATAGTAGGCACCGATTTTCACTTAACCCCTGTTCAGTGCGTGCTGTATTGATATATACTCATCAGAGGCCACATATTCAAGCCATTGGATTGAGCTGTTTGAGAATGTCTTCTGACAACGGTTGTAGTTGTCTGAGGGGACCAATGCAATGGTGTCCTTGGTGAGGAATCTGTTGCAAAAGACTTTCATGCAAGACAAAGCAATTGCAATTGACCGGAATGGGTCAACATCACCACTCCAGGAACTCGAGTCTGTAGCGCATATAACCCTCTCTTAAGATGACCACATCATTCACGCAGTAAGCCTTTATTTCATCCTGCATGACAAAGGGGTCTGCGGAAACAGTTGCGTACCATTGCAAAAACTCATCTTTTTCTTTAGCCATCATGGTATTCACACCGTAGTAATGCGGTTCCGGATGGGGGCCAACATAGTTCTCATTCTCCTTGATGTTAAACTTGTAAGGAAAGTAGCCTTTTTTCGAATCCTTAAAACCCATAGCACGTGCAAGGCCGCCAGCTTCATCCGTAGGAAGCAATGACTATCAATGTATCTCTGATTGAATGTGCTGTCTGTAAAAATCATGAGCTTGCTACCATTAGCAATAAGTGTCGTGCCAATACCATTGTTAGCAAGGTACTGCATCAAGATGTAACCATCGAAACCTTTAGAGTTGTGTGCTATAAATGTGTAGTTATTATATTTCAGTGGCCTAAACTTTTGGAAAAAAGCAGCGACACAACCATCTCCGGTTGAACACCACGTCTCGTTATCAAAGCTTATTTGCACAAGATTTGATGTGTGTACACCGTTCACCGGATTAGCAATTGTCTCAAAATCATAAAATATGTAGCACTCACTCTGGGGTCCTCGGGATTAGTGGGTTTTATGAAACATTGATGATTCATTTCAACCGCCAGATCCACGTTACAATTGGGACACATGTTAGCCGTGCACTTGTGCGCTTTATAGTTGGTAATACTAACACTGTTATGACGGCCGCAATCGACACAGTATTTCTTCTGGTCACACCTGCTAACCCAATCACCCACACCTTTGGGGTGCTTCAAGCATTTATGGTGTTTATAACAAAAGTCAGAATAACATATCCGCTTACAGTCCAGGCACTGCTTTGTGTTACGGGGTTGGGTATGACAATCTTCATGAATACAGACACTACAGCTATGTTTACAGCCATGATCACCGTGGGTGTTAAAACCTGTATAACACCACTCACAAACATATGACACACCCAGAAAACCCTTCAGATTCATGATGCCATAGAAATGGTTATCGTGTAAGCACATAAAGACGGTTCTAGGGTGGGTGTCCTCGCTGTTTTGAAACTTGGTAAAGTGACCATCCCGTGTTCGATGAAAGACAACAATTTTACACCCTGTCATTTCTTCAAACCGAACAATATCTGTGAATGCCACACAATCATCTAACGCTAAACCAGCTCCCGTATGTAACTCACGACCACTAACCAGGGCCTTAGCATATGTGTACTGTGGGTTCATCACACCCATCAAACAAACAGAAAAACATGTAGAATCATTATTCACAGCCACATATAAATGCCTTCTTTTTTTATTGATAATCAGCTCTATCAACAGTGTTTGAGCTTTACGTCGCGGGGCACCTCCCTCACGGTTGTTGACAATTTGTACCACCAGCTCTAGTGATTCATCAATCATAATCTCAGCATTACTCTGCATAACACTTTCAAGTAAATTACCAAACGTGCGTTCATTATATTCATCTGCTCTCATGGTCACATGTACGGGGGATATCAAAGATTCACCAATCAACTCAATCTGCAGACGATCACCAGGCCCGTGTACAAAGTCTGAAGCTCTAACAATCAAAGTATCCAAGCCTGCCATAATGATTGCATAGAATGTGCCAAAATCCCCAACTTCACCAGTATTTTGTAAATTTATCAACTGTCGTAATTCAACGTTGTCAAACGCATTACGTTGTATAACTCTAACATTGCCATCATTGCAATGAGTTTGCATCAGAGAGCTCGGAGGAGAGTCAACTAGATCATGTGAAAAACGGGGGCTACTAAGCTTGGTTAACAAACCTTGCATCTGAGGATTAATGTGTGCATCGCTGTGTAACAAAGTAATGGCCGGTTCATTTGTATTTTGGGGTGTGGTCTGTAGATTATGTGTAGATGTTGTTGGTTGTTCCGTGTCTGGTCTGTTGTTAGCAATATCTTTCGCCATTTCTCTAGCTTAACGTGCAAATAACGATCCACTTACAGTTAAAATATTATTCAAACTCAAACATACATTTACATACATCACAGTTTTGATGAGTTGACGGTAAAATATGTATTACCTTCAGCTTTCAAGCATGAAAGAAAACAATGAAACAAAAATCCCCTGACGCTGTGCAGCCAACAAGGTGGGGTGTGCATAACTGAAGCCATTATGGTGATGTACTCTGTATCATCACCGGGGGTCCTCAATCTGTTGGTTGGTAAATAGAGTACAAAGGTTCAGCTGAATGCATATTGTCGTTATGTTCTTAACATTTTAGTACAAGACTGAAAATGTCTGTAAATAATTAGACTTACACAAAAAGTATCTGTTCAGGTTGTATAAGATCACAACCGCACAGTCCAACTGACACTGATGCTGGTCACTTGGTCTGAAATAAATACAAAGAGGGTTAACAAGTGCATACAGGTATTTAAAGCTGATTAACAATATTGTTAAAAGTCTACTTACCAAGATTTGAAGGCCCAAAAATGTGTTTACCAAACACGGCTGGGTTTAATTCCGCTCAGCCTAAACCAGAGATATAAAACAGACAATATGAAAGACAGATAAAAGCGCATGGATTGCTCAATCGTAAAATTGATTTACACATTATTAAAAAGTTCAAAAGTGTCGTTTTTTAGCGTTTGTAATTGCAACACAATTCAAATCAATTATTTCAAATAAAATAACTTGTACTTACAATGTAAACGGCATACTCCTCGCTGGAAACAACAGCTGACTTCTGTGGAAGCCCCGGATTTAATATCGTATTTACATCGCAGCCGGGGCGCCTCCAGCAGGTCACGCCTCTTAACTTTGTCATTGGTTACACGTCATCGTTCTTCACATTAGAACTATACCGGCTTCAATGATTAAAATTGTGGATAAAGCTTAACTAGTTAGTTCAGATAGTTGTTGACGTTTGACAAACAAATATTATGACGGCGTTTTAAAAACGCCGTTCTCATTAATTATCGTGGCTCAGCCGTGACATCACGTCATTTAATTTTGTCTATTAACCACAAACTCATCCGCTTACATATAAACGCTGGCTATTGTCACCATATCGCCATAAATCTCTTCAACATTTAACAAACACAAGACCATAATACAGCAATCAAAAATCAGATTTCACAAGTTGCTTCAAGTCATTACGAGAATGCAGCACATCTTACACAGAAGTCCCAGCATCCGCCCACACTAACACAGTCAGGTATTCTCAAACTGGCAAATACTACAGTTTGTAACCATCGTTGCCTGTTAAACATTTCTACCAGTGTGAAGAAAAAAATCTCGCCTTGATCCCCGTTGTACAATTCCATAGGACGCATTTACAAAAGTTTTGTTTACCAGAAATAACATATCTTGACATGTCAATGATTCACTGCTGTTCATGCAAATTTATACGATACCTTCCGGATAACTTTGTAACGTTTTGCCATATATTTAAAACAACCATTTTTAGTACAAAAAACACCATTGCTCATACATACACATGTACCAAAATCATTGTTTTTATTTTTAACAATATTTTAAACCCAACCACGATACAATCAACCTAGTCAAAATGTATGTGTCGGCCCAGGCATTGATTGTTCCTTCAAAATAATAGCATTGCTCTTGCGATGTTTGTTTACTGTAGTGCTTTGTTGGACTACAAACCTTGTGTGAAACACGGGATGCTTTTCAACCTGCATATACTACAGTTTGTACTTGTGGTTATTTAGGGACTATTATTATAGGCAGATCTGATCTGAAAGCCCATCTCTTGTTAAAATGAAAAATGGGCTGAAAATCTCCAAAATCGTAAGTCCAGACCCCTTTATATCAAAAAAAGCATGTTTCCCACACGTAATTCTGTGCTCTTGGAAAAACACCATGCTACATGCACATTGTAAAACATGGAAGGTTAACACCCACTGGTTGTAGGACATCTGTTGTACCACTTGTCAGAACATAAAATGCGGCGAGGGTTATAGAATTGCTGAACCCTGGCGCCTTTTGTTAAACACCAAACATCTTGCCGCTGATAGAGCACTTATTTATTGCCTGGGAATTTAACATTCCGGAACCCTAAGACCCCCATTGTTACATCAAACATATCACACCTGTTATAACACTCATCCGGGGTGTTTATCAGTCGTTGTAAAACATCAAACATGGACGCAACAATGCAATCATAAATTACAAAGTCACCGGACATGCATACGCCATTCCGGAAGTCCCGCCCTAACACACGTCATACAGGAAGTCCATACGTCACACCGGAAGACCCACCCAGCAAACCGGATGTCCCGCCCACCTGTCAAATCAATCTAGAAGCCCGCCCACCAGGGTCATAAATCACCAAAGTGACACATTATACCCTACATTTACTACTGTCCCCCACCCCAGTCACTACAAAAACCCATCAAACGAGAATGCTAACCATGGCTCCCCTAGCTCTGTTGCATGAATCCACCTGCTAACACTGCCTGTAGCATGGTAAGTTGTCATTATTTAATGTTTTGCTAATCTAAACTAAGCATTAATGTTTCCACCAAAGCATATTCTTATAGTGGAATTAGCAAACAACTGTGCTCTGCATGAATTACAGATGTACCCTGATATAATGTTTCTATATAACATCTCTAGCCACCATGACTACCTTATTTCATGGCCTATTCAAGTGGCCTACCTCATGCATTTGGTTGAATTTGGGAAAAATGTAATGAAGATACTTTATGAAGTATTCAGTTGTGGCTAACATCTTTCAGGAAATTTAATGTTTACAGGCACCTCCTGAACCCAATTCTAACTACATTTCAGCCTTAACATCAAATGATAATACCTTGACCAGCTTAGGTTTGATTCAATGGGTTAAATGCCTGCACACCATGAAGCTGTCCAGATAAGAGGGACGGATATGTGTTTTATACAGTAGTCTAACATAGCAGATATTGTCCTTGGTGAGTTAATCAAGAAAACAATATGAAATGGCAAGATTCTACACTGAACAAAATTATAAACGCAACACTTTCGTTTTTGCCCCCATTTATCATGAGCTGAACTCAAAGATCTAAGACTTTATGTACACAAAAGGCCTATTTCTCTCAAATATTGTTCACAAATCTGTCTAAATCTGTGTTAGTGAGCACTTCTCCTTTGCCGAGATAATCCATCCACCTCACAGGTGTGGCATATCAAGATGCTGATCAGACAGCATGAGTATTGCACAGGTGTGCCTTAGGCTGGCCACAATAAAAGGCCACTCTAAAATGTGCAGT
>JACXGI010005274.1:9912-20646 GCA_016801175.1 Esox masquinongy | reverse complement strand
ACCGAGGGGGTCCGAAAACCAGTCGGTATCTGGTGTGACCACCATTTGCCTCACGCAGTGCAACACATCTCCTTCGCATAGAGTTGATCAGGTTGTTGATTGTGGCCTGTGGAATGTTGGTCCACTCCTCTTCAATGGCTGTGCGAAGTTGCTGGATATTGGCAGGACCTGGAACCCGCTGTCATATATGTCGATCCAGAGCATCCCAAACATGCTCAAAGGTAGACATGTCCGGTGAGTATGCTGGCCATGCAAGAACTGGGATGTTTTCAGCTTCCAGGAATTGTGTACAGATCCTTGCAACATGGAGCCGTGCATTATCATGCTGCACCATGAGGTGATGGTTGTGGATGAATGGCACAACAATGGGCCTCAGGATCTCGTCACGGTATCTCTGTGCTTTCAAAATGCCATCAATAAAATGCACCTGTGTTCGTTGTCCATAACACACGCCTGCCCATACCATAACCCCACCGCCACCATGGGCCACTCGATCCACAACGTTGACATCAGCAAACCGCTCACCCACACGATACCATTTGGTTATGCAAACCGATTGTTGCAGCAGCTGTCCGGGCGGCTGGTCTCAGACAATGTTGGAGGTGAAGATGCTGGATGTGGTGGTCCTGGGCTGGTGTGGTTACACGTGGTCTGCGGTTGTGAGGCCGGTTGGATGTACTGCCCTGCAGTCAGCATGCCAATTGCACGCTCCCTCAACACTTGTGACATCTGTGGCATTGTGCTGTGTGATGGAACTGCAGATTTTTGAGTGGTCTTTTATTGTGGCCAGCCTAAGGCACCCCTGTGCAATACTCATGCTGTCTGATCAGCATCTTGATGTGCCACACCTGTGATGTGGATAGATTATCTCGGCAAAGGAGACGTGCTCACTAACACAGATTTAGACAGATTTGTGAACAATATGAGAGAAATAGGCCTTTTGTGTACATAGAGAAAGTCTTAGATCTTTGAGTTCAGCTCATGATGAATGGGGCAAAAACAAAAGTGTTGCGTTTATAATTTTGTTCAGTGTATTTAGATTAACATGGGCTACATTTAGATGCGGCCAGTTATTGTGGTTAGTTATGGACTGACATTGTATGTATATTAAACTAAATTAAGGGCATTGACCTACTTGCATTTATTTAATTCCAAGTCAAGCACTCTCCATAGTTTGAAAATAAAACAAATTGTCTTTACCATAATGCACTGCTTTTTAAACAGAAAAAAGTGTGTATTAAGGGCAAAATTTTAACACATTCTAAAATTGCAAATAATCGCGATTAACTACCGAAGATAATGCGATTAATTGTGATTAATTAGTTTAATCGTTTGACAGCACTACTTTTAACCCATTTACGGTCTATAGGCCTGATAGGTCGCATGCCTGTGACAGCCTTTATGAATTAAAAGCCATTTAGGTCTCATAGGCCTTCTAGGTCATTTAAGCCTTGTAAGACTTAAATGCGTTTTTGACCTTCTGGGCCATTTACATACCAATGTGAACATAAAACACATGACGCTTAAACTGATTGGCATATGGTGGCCACTATGTTATGAAATCGTATATGTGCATTGCCAAAAGGTGCTTCCGTTGAAATTTTGTCAAAATCCGACCAATGGCCTAGGACTAATTCATTTTAGTTTAGTTGAGAAATCGTTATTTGAAAATTTCAAGTTTGACAATACCCTGTAGCACACCCCCAATGGCCAATTGGCGCCACACTCTGCATGTATCGTTATCTTGTCATACCAATGATGCGTACCAAATATGGTGAAAATTGGACATATGTTTGTGGAGATATGCTTTCACTTCCTGTGAAACTGTCACTGTATGAAAAGGCCTGTTTCGGAGTATGTCCATACAAGTAAAGATCTCTGTAATGGTGACAGGTAAAAGGCCAGTACAGTCGCGATATAAAACGATTTTAACCAGTCGTAAGAAGTCAGCTCTTGACATTTCTGGAAACTCCTCAAACTTTGCACATGCAAATTAGTTCTTAACACTTGTCTGTTCTTAACACTTGTCTTTTGTCCTCATTCTAATTTCAACAGTTTACACTCAGCAGGCAACCTAAGGTTAAAAAGCAGTATACTTAAAGTGTTGTACTTTTGGACAAGAAGTAGTATAGAAATAGTTCATTGATTGAAAATCGACAACGTTTAGGTACCAATATTTCAACGGTTTACACTCAGCAGGCAACCTAAAGTTGGTACCGAAACGTTGTTATTAAACTCTTATTGTAAGTTACGCAGACTGTGTGCGGGAGTTCTTTTGTTTACTTGAATCGACCTTTGGTCTTCTCCAACGCACCGGTCGATCTACAGACAGACCAGACGCTTTTTCTTGAATGAATGGTGTCCTGCACAGTGTAACGAAGTGCAGGAGTTAATGTGAACGGGGCTTCATGCCTAATGTGCAGGATGCAGCTGTATTTATCAAATTTGTGTCATCGCGCAGCTGGTCTGTCTGCGTTCTGTGTGCATGGTTGATGCATTTGTTCTTTTGATTCCATGTCTCTCCCTACGATGGTGGCGCCTGCTGGTGGCCGGGATCCGTTGTCCTACTTCGGTGCCGGCGAGCCCATGACATGTTACTACACTGCAGTGATGGGAGTTTCGATCTGGAACCGGGGTGTGGACTCTGTCATGTTACTCCGGAAGTGACTTACTGCAAGTGGTGGTCTTGCTACCAGGGTGGAGCTTCCAGGTTTGCGTTATCGTGCGGTATGTTATGCAAGTTCCATGCAGGGGTTGCATCATGCTGGCTTGATCGGATTCATCTTCCTATCCAGGTTGGGTTTGTGTCTGTGTTGTCAGCTGCACTGACATTATTGCAATCGTGGTCTATCCTTGCTCTGCATGTCGTTCTCTTCTGCATTTCACATTTAGTCTTTCCCTATTACTGGTTGATGGCTTTTGTTCTTTTGGTTTCATGTCTCTCCCTACGATGAAGGCATTGGCTGGTGGCCAGGATCCGCTGACCTACTTCATTGCTGGCAAGCCAATGACACATTCTGGTTGTCATCCCCAGTCTTCCCGCTCCGCTGACGTCAGGAGTTGTCTCCGTGTTCATACCCCACGTTCGGCTCACGTTTCCGCTGGTTGATGCCCGATACCTGCATCGCTTCGATCCGCCTGGTCATCCAATTGTTTATCTGCTGGCGGTGCGGTCGATCTGGATTCCTGCTAAAGACTCTGGCTATGCCTGTCTGCATGTCTTGACCTGCTGATCATCGTCCATGCTACCTGTTGCTGTGGCCGAAAGCGTGTTCTCTCTACTCATCACCTAGCACGGCTTGAGGAGGTCTAGCCGCCCCTTGGAGTCCGGGTCCTCTCTAGGTTTCTTCCTAGGTTGAACTCCTAGGGTGTTTCCTAGCTACTGTGCATCATGTGTGTTGTGCTTTCTCTTCTGGGTTTTGGGCTGGGTGTATGTAAAAATATGTGCACTGCTGATTTCAGGGCCCTGTGGTTCAATTTCTTTGTTATCTCTCATGCTGGGACTGCTATGTCCGATGTGCTGTTATGGTGTTATGTCGTGTCCTTGTGGTATGTATCATTCTATGACTACATTGGGTGGCGGGGGTGTATTGATTGATGTGGGTTGTGTGTGGCTTGTGGAGACAGGTCGTGTGAAAGCACTTGGGCTTGTCCGATGTTGGGGGACCAACTCAGTCGGGGTCACCAAGTAGGGTGTTGTTTCTGAGGGCAATGTATGGGTGCCACACCGAGTAGGTTCATTCTCACCTAACAAGATGGCTGGTCCATCTTGCTCCAGCGAGGAACCTTGCAGTGTGTTATGTGAGAATGAATGCTCAGTCTGTGAGCGTTCATATGGGTGATGCGTCGCTAAGTAGGTTTATTCTCACCTGACAAAATGGCTGGTCCATTTTGCTCCTGCAAGGCACCTTGTGTGTTTCATGTGGGAATAAATACTCACTCTGAGAGCACTGTATGAGTGATGCACCGCTCAGTAGGTTTATTCTGACCTGACAAGATGGCTGGTCCATTTTGCTCCTGCGAGGCACCGTACAGTGTTTCATGTGGGAATAAATACTCAGTCTGAGAGCACTGTATGAGTGATGCACCGCTCAGTAGGTTTATTCTGACCTGACAACATGGCAGGTCCATTTTGCTCCTGCGAGGCACCGTACAGTGTTTCATGTGGGAATAAATACTCAGTCTGAGAGTGTTGTATGGGTGATGCGCCGCTAAGTAGGTTTATTCTCTCCTAACAAGATGGCTGGTCCATCCTGCGAGGCACCCTGCGGTGTTTTGTGTGGGAATAAATACTCAGTGGAACGAATGTCTGAGTGTCGGGCGGAGCCGGTATCGACAGGGTATCAGATGGCGCTCCGCTGTACGATGTAGTGTCTGGCTGTGGTTGTGCAGTTTTGGGGGATCGGTATTGCATACCTTGCACATTGCCATGGGAATTGCATAAATAATAACAAGGTATGTTGCTGTGGTATTATTGTATACACAATCATGTGATGGCAATGAGTTACCCTAAAGGAGCACAACCTAATGCCAAGACTTGCATGTACAGGGCTGTATATAAGTTCTCTAATAAACGGTTAAACTCATACGTGGTGTTTTCTGTCTGAACAATAACAATGTAACATGTTTTTAATTGGTGGCAACTATGTTTAGTATTTGTTGCCTATTTTAGTATAACTATTTACACCGTGATATTTATTTAGCAAGGCTGCAGATCCATTGACATAGACGTCACTATTGCATTTGTTATTTCTTTGGCATGAGTAGAGTTTATTGGTAATTTGGCTCTAAATGTGGCTTGGATAGTAGATTCAGTGAGAGTTTTCTTTCCACTTATATCAATGTCTTTGTGATGCTCACTCTCAATTAACCATTATCAAAAACTGTTCATGAATCACCCACCAGACTCCTAATAAAAGCCACTAGCTACTAACTAATGAAGCAATATGAATTCCATGTACAGTATAGTGTGTTGCATTGGGGGAGTTAAAGAGGGACTAGAAAATGCAGTTCTGCTGGATAATGATTTCACATTATATTCTGAATTTTACAAACTCTTGAATATTTTGTACAATACATTCACTGCGGTACTGAAGAGTTCATCCGCAAAAAGTATCCCTTGTACATTACAGCGAGGGGATGGAAAATAGTGTGGTTGGATGCATTACATAATCCCTCTCCAAGGCTAATGAGCACAAGCACATAAATATCAATGACATCAAAATAGGATTTTATTATATTAGATATTGTTCTCTACATTAACTTAAGCTCTAATCATTTCTCAGTGTGCTCCACCTTATAAAATTCTTCAACTTATGTAATGTATTATTGAAATAGAAATTATGAGTCATTTATAATTTCCCCCACATAGTTTTGCCTTTGAAAATGTCGCCTACACAATACAAATTAGACACACCACAGACCTTTATTTTGAAGGCAACATATGAAAATCGGAAGACTTATTGTTGCTACCAAATGTATGTAACTTTTCACCACCAACTTTTATTTAGTCATAAGTAAAATATGAAAACCGGAAGTCTTACTGTTGCTGAGGAATGTTGAGTCTTATTGTTGCTACTGAAGTTAAACAAATAATAGGCCTTCAAGTATAGAGCGATATAGTTGTTTTGAACGGTTTTGTGAGTGCAATTCGTTTATTGCCAACTCCTTTACATGAACTGTACATGATCATTTGCATGGATATGGTGGAGGTGGTAACAGCTGGCCACAATCAATGACGTGTGGTTACTTAATTACAGAATCATGAAATCCTTTTAAATTTTGCTGTTCAATATTGAACCTAAACATTTTCAAACTAGAATCGAAATTAGTACACCCCTATAACCTACATTCTCATGTCAATGTATTTTCTAAGCCCATATAGCATAATTTAAATGACAAAGTAATCATGCCCTCTTGAAAGTCATAAGCCCCTGACCAACTATTGTACATCTAAACGGCAGCTACATTTCTCTACTACCATGCTGGTAAAAACAGACTATTAGCTGGTTACAGTCCTTATTAACCTGCTTACCTGTCGAGCAGATACAGGCACGTAACCAGAACAAACGTGTTGGAAAGGCACATTTTTCCTACTTACCCATAATGATTAGTAACTTCAGCACAATGGACGGAAAGCAAGTAATTTGAGCATGTATGGCTGCCTAATAAGGCTATATAATGGCAAAATAATTTACATTTAAATATAACCTCACCATGAAATTTGGCATATAGGCTATTGTCATTCGACGTAACCACCCCATTTTCATAATAGTGAAAGTGGAATAAAGTGATTTATCAAGAGGCTTACAAAACACTAATTACAGAAACATGAATACATGGTGAATGAAACCATCAAAGATGCAAAGAACAATTATGCAGTATGACAGGACGCAGCAACACAAATTGACATCGCGAAGCCCAAATGAATGACAGTACAGGTACCAAAGAAATAAGAACATACAGTAACAAGGAACATATTCCTTCGACGTTCTAAGTCAGGTGTACTTTTTGTAGTTGATCGATTCAAAGTGCCACACAAATCCTTTCCCTCTAGCTGGGGGTTTGGTCGACCCTTCCTCACAATTTCCAGCTTTTCTCGAAAAAGGCTTTGCCAGTAAATCTTCCACCAAATGCATTTCTTCTCCTCCATTGTGCGTTAAAAAGACAACAGGGCTCAGTAGAAATCTAAACAAAAAATCTAACGGAAAGCACTACATCTAACAATCTCAACGTCACGAAAGAAAGATAAAATAAATCTTAGATGTTCCTACATTATGTCCTAACTTAGTTTTACCTCAGCTAGGTAGCTGGCTCTCCGAACACACCACCTGAAAAATGCACGTCGGCAACTAGGCAAGCTGTAAGGCTGCTGCTTGTCAAAGAACATGCTCATTATGGCAAACTCAAAATCTGATTGGTTGAACAATATGACAATCAACAACATCCTTCCCATTCGCTACAACAGCAGATGGGATTCACTCGAAATTCTATAGGCCTCAGGGTAGATTTTCACCCGGAGACAGCAGATGTGGAAAATCTGATGGATGAAAGCTCTGATTTAACTGAGCTGCAGAGGAAACAGCACAACAGAGGGAGAGAAAAGCAATGAAACCACGTCAACAGACTGATGGGAATGAACTTTGTAAAGTACATATAGTGTTAATGAAAATATATATTAAATTATAAAAATATAATTTTCTGTTTCTGACATCACTAGGCCAGCAAAAAAGGCTTCTGGTCAGCAGCAGTATCGAAAAATATCTTCTTGTATACCAAATACATTTATGAAGTAGTCAATTTTTTGCAATTATTAGCAACATAAAATGTTAACTAGTGTGTCATTAATTACCATTTCTGAAATTTTCGAAGTAGTTAAAAAATACGACCCGTTCCAAATTATCGTCTATCTTACTATTTTGTTCAGTTTCATTTAATTGCGTTTTTATTGATGTTGCAAATGACAATATAGACTAGAACATTTTACCTACCTTGTATGCCTTCCGGTAAAGAAAAAAGACTGATCAACTTAACATTACATGATGTCTGGTCTGTCGCACATGTGGTATGTCACGATTTGCAACGTGTGTGCTAAAGTTTGTTTTTCGAAAAAAGTCATATACAGGTGACAAATGAGTGACTCAGAGACAGGAAGGTAATCAAGATTTGAACTTCCGGTCAGATTGGAGATTCGTCTTGTTCACCCACCTTTAGTCGCAGAGACATTTGGTCCCAGAATCCAGTGGAATGAAAAATAGCATGGCTGTGCCCGTAGACAGTAATTTGCAAAACAAGCTTAGCGTAACATAAAGGTGTTTTTCATTGATCATATTTGTCCATTACTAAATATGAAAGAATTGGAATTCATTATTTTTCAATCTTTAGTGAAATAGTGAATAATCCCATAAATAAAGGCATTATCAACACACAAACCATTGTCTAATAGTTAGCATATGTTTTATTGATACAGCAAGTGGATTGGTACTCATCTTAGAAGGTTGCTCAATAATTATTCAGTATACTCTTTAACAGTACTACTACCCTAAATTGTTTCAAAATATAATTTTCACAAGTTGAAATCACAATACTGCTCCATATCTAATAGGCAACATGGTGTTTATGGGCTGCTGTGGTGGCAATTTTTGTTGTCATAATATACAATCCTGGAATTGTCAGTGCATACTGAAATAATGTGCATTAAGAAATCACGCTGAGGGGCCTTCAGTGATATTGTAAAATTTGTGAAAAGGTTTAAATCTGTCATTTGATCCTATGGAAGTAGTGTTTGAAGCGTTTTTCAATAATTCAGAATTGCTGATAAACCATTACGCCCGACCTAATGGGTCCAAATTGCAAATATGTTCCATGGGAGGAGATGGACTTATATACCTCTTTTCAAGATTTTATTTTAAACACGGTGAGGGTGGTGAGCTTGCAAATGTGAGGACCCTCTATAGTGCCACTGTGTGGTTGATAAAAACATCCTTGCAGTCATTTCTTCCATATGGTCCTTGTCAATATACCTACCAAGTAGAATTATTATACCATAATCCTTATAGGAGATGTGTCTATAAATGTGCAAAACCACACCCCCGGACATGTTCATTGGTCATTAGCATCCATGTTTTTTGACATACTGGCCTGGCTTATAGAATATTTGAAGACATCGGTCCATAGATGCCAAATGTCAAAGAACGTGAATATTGGACATTCCATGCTATAGGAGTAGCTTATGAAGCGTTTTTCAAATATTCAAAATGGCCGAAAATACATAAGGGCTGAGCCAATGGGTCCCAATTTCAATTTTGTTCATCGTGAGGAGTTGTACTAATCCCTCTCTTTCCATGGCTCTAACTCAAATGGGGTGAGCATGGTGAGTTTGCAAACATGGATAACCTCAATAGCGCCCTCGTGTGGTTGACATAAAATTACTTAGAGTGTTTTTTTCATATTATCTCTATATCCTTGTAGTAGTAGTGTGCATATATGTTCAAAACCACACCTATGCACAGGTTCTTTGGTCAATAGCGGCCATGTTTTTTTTCCCACTTGCCCGGCTTATAGAACGTTTCAAGACATTGGTCCATAGATACCAATTGTCAAAGGATTTGAAAATTGGACCTCGGGTGTTATAGGAGTAGCGTTTTAGGCTATTTTCACAAAATCCAAACTGGCGGAAAATCCAATATGGCGGACTTTATGAGTCCCAGTGAGAAAAATTTTAATTTGGGGGGAGATGGACCTATGTACCAATTTTCAAAACTCTACGTCACATGAGGTGGGTGTGGTGAGGTTTCAAAGTTGGCCACTTTGGAGGCTTGCGACAGCGCCACCTTAAGGCCAATTTGCAATTGGATTACATCAGAAGTTGTGGCCTTTGGGCCTTTTTGTGCTTTTTATCTCACAGGAATTTCCAAAAAAGGCCTTAAAACGGCAGGAGTATAATAATAATTAAATCTGCAAGCAGCATTGAGCGTGTTTCAGCATTCAGCTACTATTGGCCTTATTTCACCATTTGTGCCTTGAGAGATCCATGTGCACCATCTATTCATATATTCTCAAAATAAAGCATGAATGATGTTTCTTGTCCATTGGTGCCCCCATGTGGCCAAACTGAGCCATAGTTTGTACATTAGCTAGGTGCATTACCCCGATTATGTGTGGCAAAAGTAAATCACACTCAGTGATTCAGATAGAGATAATGCCATCTGGCTATTATAGTGCCACCTTGTGGTAATTTTTTTATTTACTTGCATACGATACATTGAAATGATGTTGTGTACATGTACATCAAATTATCAACTGTGTCTGATTTATATCCATACATGTGTAAAACCACACCCACTTGAATGTTTATTAATCAATAGCGACCAGATTTTTTGAAATATGGGTTCAGCTTATCCGTCTTTTGTAGAACTTGGTCTATACAAGCCAAATATCAAAGGAGGTGAAGATCAGACATTTGGTGCTATAGGAGTTTTATTTTGAGCATTTTTCACACAATCCAAAATAGTGGAAAATCTAATATGGCAGACTTTTAGTCCCTTTGGCAAAAGTGTTCGTTGTAAGGAGATGGACGTATGGAACAAGTTTCATAAATCAAAGACAGTGCATGGGCGTGTGTCCTAGATTCACCTAACTTATTGTGGGAAGCTTGTGGAAGGCTAGCCGAAACATTTGACCCAAGTCAAACAATTTAAAGGCAACGCTATGTGATGAAAGAAACAAAAGCAGAAATAAATAATTCTCTCTACAATAATACGGACATTTGACATTCTAAAAAAAAGTGGTGATCCTAACTGTCCTAAGACAGGGAGTTTTTACTAGGATAAAATGTCAGTAATTGTGGACAAAGGAGTTTGGGCAAAGGTATATGTAAATGTCTGACTCTGAACTGTATGCACCATATGAAAACATACTGTGGATATAAAAAGTCTACACACCCCTGTTAAAATGCCAGGTTCTTGTGATGTAAAAGAATGAGACAAAGATAAATCATGTCAGAACTTTTTCCACCTTTAATGTGACCTATAACGTGAACAATTCAATTGAAAAACAAACTGAAATCTTTAAGGGGGAAAAATAAAAAACTCACAATAACCTGGTTGCATAAGTGTGCACACCCTTAAACTAATACTTTGTTGAAGCACCTTTTGATTTTATTACAGCACTCAGTCTTTTTGGGTAGGAGTCTATTAGCATGGCACATCTTGACGTGGCAATATTTGCCCACTC
>JACXGI010005273.1:34646-48135 GCA_016801175.1 Esox masquinongy | reverse complement strand
GTCACAAATAAAAATGACTGTATCACCTCGCATCTCAAAATGGGACTCCTAAATGTTAGATCCCTTGCTCCAAAGGCAGTTGCAGTAAATGAATTAATCTCTGATCATAAACTAGATGTTATTGGCTTGTGTGAAACGTGGCTAAAGCCTGATGAATTCACTGCCCTAAATGAGGCCTCTCCTCCTGGCTATACTAGTGTTAATATCCCCCGTGCATCCCGAAAAGGAGGGGGTGTTGCTAATATTTATGACAGTAAATATAAATTTACTCTCAAACACATCACTGGTTTTCATTCTTTTGAAGTTTTACTCATGAAAGTTAACCAGGCTGATAAATCGTTTTGCATAGCTACTATTTACAGGCCCCCCGGGCCATACACAATGTTCCTCAATGAGTTTCCAGAATTCTTGTCTAACCTTGTAGTCATGGCAGATAGTATTCTAATTTTTGGCGATTTCAATATTCATATGGAAAAGTCCAAGGACCCTCTTCAAAAAGCCTTTGAAGCCATAATTGACTCAATGGGTTTTATCCAACATGTCTCAGGTCCAACAAACTGCCACAATCATACCTTAGATTTAGTCCTGTCACGCGAAATAGATATTGTAGATCTAATAATTTCCCGATATTCCAGGATTTTGGGGGATCACTGTCTTATTACATGTACGGTTAAAACAAGAAATCCACTTGCTCTGCAAACGAGTTTCAAAAGCCGTACTATAAATTCTTGGACTACAAATAGATTTCTTGATATTCTTACAAGCTCGCTCATCAACGACAGAGTAAATAAATCCGCAAATGATCAAATTGAGGATCTAAACTCAACACTGCGAAAGTTGCACCAGTTGCACCACTAAAAACTAAAGAAATACGCAACAAGAAACTTGCTCCCTGGTACACAGACAATACTAAAGCACTCCAGCAAGCCTCCAGAAAATTGGAGCGAAAGTGGCGCTCCACCAAGTTGGAAGTATTCAGATTAGCCTGGATAGACAGTACACTACAATACCGAAAAGCACTCACATCTGCTCGATCAGCTTATTTCTCCAACCTGATTGAGGTGAACAAAAACAATCCAAAATTTCTCTTCGATACAGTTGCAAAGTTAACAAAGAAGCAACGCTCAACAAGTGAAGTGGGTCTTCACTTTAGCTGTAATGAATACATGAACTACTTTGATGAAAAGATCATCACTCATCACCATTAGAAACCAAATATCTGACTCCTCCTTAAATAGTTATAGTCCCCAAAATCTCAGTTGTCCTGAGAATGTCCTGAACCTCCCTGACCAGGTGTCAATGGGGACACTTGAATTCTTTGATCCCGTATCGCTCAACACATTCACTAAATTTGTTATGAGTTCTAAACCCACAAATTGTCAGCTAGACCTGATTCCAACAAAATTACTTAAGGAGCTATTTCCTGTGCTAGGTCAGCCAATGTTGAACATAATAAATTTCTCCCTTTCCTCCGGATGTGTACCAAACTCACTAAAAATAGCGGAAATTAAGCCTCTTCTAAAAAAATCGAATCTGGATCCAGACACATTAAACAATTATAGGCCAATATCGAACCTGCCGTTCCTCTCAAAAATCTTAGAAAAATGTGTTTCCCAACAACTGAATGCCTTCCTGAAGACAAATAACATTTATGAAATGCTCCAGTCCGGTTTCAGACCCCATCATAGTACTGAGACTGCACTCGTGAAGGTAACAAATTACCTTCTAATGGCCTCAGACAAAGGTTCCGCATCCGTCCTGTTGCTTCTTGATCTTAGTGCTGCTTTTGACACTACTTATCACTCCCTTCTCTTAGAGAGACTGGAAACCCATATTGGGCTACACGGACATGTTCTAGCCTGGTTTAAATCTTATTTATCTGAAAGATATCAGTTTGAATGTGTGGATGGCATATCCTCTGACAAATCAAAGGTGTGTCTTGGTGTTCCTCAAGGCTCGGTTCTGGGCCCATTATTGTTCTCACTATATATGCTGCCTCTGGGTGATGTAATCCGGAATCACAATGTCAATTTTGACTGTTATGCTGATGACACAGTTATATATTTCAATGAAGCATGGAGAAGCCCCAAAATTAGCTACTTTGGAAGCATGCGTTTCAGATATTAGGAAGTGGATGACAGAGAACTTCTTGCTTTTAAACTCAAGAAAAACAGAAATGCTCGTTGTAGGACCCAAGAAACAAAGAGCTTTGTTGGCAGATCTCACTGTGAACCTTGATGGCTGCATGGTTGTATCCCAAAAAACTGTAAGAAACCTCGGCGTTACCCTTGACCCTGACCTCTCCTTTGATGAACATATAAAATATGTCTCAAGAGTTGCTTATTTTCATCTTCGAAACATTGCAAAAATCAGAAACTTTCTATCAAAAACTGACGCAGAAAAACTAATCCATGCTTTTGTTACTTCTAGATAAGATTACTGCAATGCTCTTCTTTCCGGTTACCCTGACAAATCAATAAATAAACTTCAATTAGTGCTGCACACGGCTGCTAGAATCCTTACTAGAACAAAAAAATTTGAACACATTACTCCAGTACTAGCCTCTTTACACTGGCTGCCTGTTAGGGTTAGGGCTGATTTTAAGGTTTTATTGTTAACATATAAATCAATACATGGACTTGCTCCTACTTACCTCGCTGAAATGATCCAGCCATACATACCTACACGTAACCTTAGATCGCAAGATGCAGGCCTTTTAATTATACCTAGAATTTCTAAACAAACAGCCGGAGGCAGGGCCTTCTCTCATAGAGCTCCACTACTGTGGAATGATTTGTCAATTAAGGTTAGAAATGCAAACTCAGTGCAAACTTTCAAGTGTCTACTAAAGACTCATCTCTACAGCATGGTCTATGATCAAGTGTAGTCTGGCCCAGGGGCATGAAGGTGACCAGAATGGCTTGATACTGTCCACTCTTGCTGTCTTGCCAGATGGGCTCTCATAGCCACTGGGATGCCCTCCCTCCAACGTCATTCGGGGGCGGAGTCACTGGCTTGTTGTTGTCTCTCTGTTGCGCACTTGTGCAATTGGCCTGTACTCTGCTGGCAATACTCGGCCCTCATTCAGGGTGGTTGCGGTTGGTGGGTGTCCCTTTGGTTGATGCTTGGCAATGTGGGTGGATTGATTTCCTGCTTGTTGGGCCCTGTCCGGGGCCTCCCCCGGATAGGGCCACAGTGTCACCGGACCCCCCTGTCTGAGCCCCAAGGTCTTACGCTACTATATTATTGTGCTGGGGAGTAGGGTCAGTTCTCCTTCTCCACTATAAATCCTTGCAGCTCTAAGGAATGCATTTTCTAAATTTTCCCTGTCTCCTGCCATTTTAAACTTAGGAGGACATGAGGTCCTGGCCCACACCTGAGGAGTACCAGGCTTGAAAGACCCGCTGCTGTCCCGGTCCAAAGTCCTCCTGGTTGTGTTGCAGATCAAGACGATACCTGACGATTTCAGCTGCCACTGTGCTGACACCTCCCCCTCCCTGTGTTGTCCCTGTCCTTGTCCATCTGGTCATGCTTCCAACCTGGACTAAGTTTAAATAGACTCTGGACTCAGCCCACATGCATTTATTAATTATTACAATTTGTACTCTTAATATGTTCACCCGGCACAGCCAGAAGAGGACTGGTCACCCCTCTGAGCCTGGGTCCTCTCAAGGTTTCTTCCTAAATTTCAGCCTTTTTAGGGAGTTTTTCCTAGCCACTGAAATTCAACACTACTGTTGTTTGCTCCTTGTGGTTTTAAGGCCGGGTGTTTTGTAAAAGCACTTTGTGACAACTGCTGATGTAAAAAGGGCTTTATAAATAAATTTGATTGATTGATAGCTACAACTTGCTTCATTTATCTATATTCTGTCTTATAACAGATTGACGCCTGAGCCTTATTCTACATGGTCCTCCCGGATCAGACCATTACAACTTTTCAAGTATTATTACAGCATGATCACAATATTATTGTTTTACTACCACAGCACGATCACAACACTATTACAATATTGCCGCAACACTGCCACAACATTATTTACGGTTTTATTGCAAAACTATCACTGTTTTCCGAACATTATTTCTACATTATCACACTGTTACCCAAGAATGAAAACAACATTATAGATCAGCCTGTAACAAGGTTGCTCTAACAGCTTCTATGGT
Organism: Esox masquinongy; assembly: GCA_016801175.1. NCBI lineage: Eukaryota > Metazoa > Chordata > Actinopteri > Esociformes > Esocidae > Esox > Esox masquinongy. Next base: position 43,971 of record JACXGI010005273.1, on the reverse strand, counting down.
ATCAGCCAGAAGACAAGCAAAACACCTGCGCGTTTGTGTAGTGGGTGTGTGTGTGTGTCAGAGCCCCCTCAGATTTTTGGCCATGAGCTTACCTCTGAGCTTAGCCCACAGCGAGCCAGGATCGTGCGTCACACACCCTACGCGTGTGTGTGTGTGTGTGTGTGTGTGTGTGTTTGTGTCACTCTCCCTATGAAACACAGTTTAATCACTCTCATCTAAGCAAGGCTTGGAAGCAGCTTGGTGTCCTTCTGTCTCACTTAGAAAGACGTCAGCAAACAACATGTTTAGATCGCAGTTTATTTTCATAAAAAATGTTTGTGGGTGTGTGTGTGTGTGTGTGTGGGGGGTGGGGGGGGGGTAAAAACATCAAAGGTCCCCTGACTTGGGTCCAGTGAATCCCACTAAGACAAAAATCATGGTGTTCCAAGAAAGGTCCAGATTCCAGAACAGTGAACGTGTATTGACACCACAGCTCTAGCAAATAAATGAGAATTATCTCACTCTAAACGTCAACGCCACAAGTAACTTCAATAAAGGCTGAGAATGACCTAAGAGGCAGGGCTAGGAGGGCCTTCTACACCGTCCGAAGATCATAAAACATACAAACTAATCAGGATCTGCCTGGGAAAACAACGGTTGTGAGGTCTGGTGTCCACTTACCAACCAACAACTCAAGAAATGACAAACAATTTTACGTATCTCCACACTGAGAATTCTGCAAAAGTATCTTCAGAGTCAAACACACAACTCTGAAAAACAAATACACAGAAGAATACCCACTAATTATAGAAGAAGACATTGAATTTCGCATTCACCAAAGGAAAAGTGATTCTCAAACCTCCAATAACAAAGACCTTCACCTCAGGATGAGCTCCCAATGCCAGCTGATCCTAGGGCTCTGTTTCCCAATACAAGGTGACCCCACAGAGCTACAAAATAGCAAAACACCCAACCAAATACACCATAGAGCCCTTCAAACTCATCAGAGGAGACACAGTGGAGATGGAGAGAGGAGAGAGAAGGATGAGTATAAATTGAGAGAAATATAATAATTTTATTAATAAACCATTTTAAATTCCTTTATCTTTATAAAATGGTTGCATTTGTAATGTTAACTTAGAATTTCTGAGATTTATATTCTTCCACCATTTTTTTCTTATATTCCACTTGCTAAACAAATGTCTCCAGCACCAGTGAAGTAGATTTAAATAAAAAAAATGAAAGAAAGATGGGGAAGAGAAAAACAATGAGATGAGAAAACAATGAGATATAAAGAGAAAGAACAATTACTACTCTTCCTCTGTTTTGTGCTAAATTACAAAATGTTTAACATGACCACAGTGATCCCCTCTTGCAAAAAATACTAGATATTTTTTTCAAAGCAAATGCAGTTAACTATATATTTCTATGATTAGTTTTGGTACAGTTTATCTTCTTTGAGTGTAAAGTCAAATTGGGACATCTGTAGTAAGTAGATGGGTGTGCCATCTTCATGGACTTTTTAATGGCTCGATAAACTGTCTTCTCGTTTAGCTTCACCGGTAGCGACGAGGGAGTTGCAGTTGTGTCGTACCTCTGTTACGTGGGCAAACAACACCTTCAACAAAGAGCATGAGCTCAGATCTGATACCTGCTGATTCACCAGCCAGCAGTACACTCACCTTTTAGTCATTTAGTTGAACAGATAAATAAGACTTGCTGTGGTATGCATTCATTCATTCTAGAGCTCTCTTCACTGTGGGCTCTCTCCTCTTTCCTCTGCTCCTGTCGTCTCCTCCTGTCTTCTCTTTCCTTTTCTCCTCTCCCGTCTCTCCTCTCTCTCCTCCTTTCTCCTCCCTCTCTCTCCTCTTGTTCCTCCTCCTGTCTCTCGATTCTTCGCTCTCCCCTTTCTCCTCTCGTCTTTTTCTCTTTATATTCCTCCTTGTCCTGGTTTCTTTCATCTCTCCCTGTAAGTTGGAGGCCTTCCAGATTTAACTCTGATATAGCAGGTGGAGTGTTTGGCCTGAAAGGTAAATACTTTATCATTGTTTGTTGTTTTGCATTTGATTACGTGTCATTATGTAATGTTCGGCAATAGTCACGATGTGTCTAGAATGTATTTTCTTTAGGTTTTCTCAATATGCTAATAATTCTAATAACAGTTTAGAATTAAAAGATATTTGGGGGATTATTTCTTTTAGTAAGTACACAACAGATATTCATTTCTGCAATACCTGTTTTTCTAACTATGCAATTAATTATTAGCTTTTATGTTTTATACTTCTAATGTTATAAATAGACATTAAAAACTTAATTAACCTCAGACAAATATCACTAAGTAGACATAATAGCAAAATGTAGAAACACTTGACATTTATGTCATATAACCTTTATTTTCAGATGTCTTTCTAAATGAATTATTGACAAAATTAATCACAACATATTATATCTATATCATACCACTTCTATTTATTTACTCTGTTACATGGTATAAGTGCATTTCTGTCCGTTACATTGTATAACTGCATTTCTGTGGGGGCTTAAAATGCATAAAATGGGTCAGACTTTTTTTTATTTAAAATCAAGAGAATGTCAGAAGACACGAAGGAGCTTCAGGCAGTTAAATAACACTGCCACAATATTCACCCACACGGGCCTGGTGCGTGTGTGTGTGTGTGTGTGTGTGTGTGTGTGTTTAGAACAGAACAGAGCTGCGCTAGAGGCAGACCCTGCCTAATACCCTGTGTCATTCCAATAGGGGGAGAAGGAGGAATTCTTAAGTATTTACCCCACAGGTTGCTTGGCTGACAGAATCCATTTAGGCATTTAACGATAAGCAGACAGCCTTGGCAATTTACACAGTGGACCAGGCTGGTTTCATGGGATGCTTCAGCATTCATGATTTTGGTTTAATTGTGCGAGTATGTGTTGATGTCTGATAAAATTATATAACAGGGACAAAAATATCACCAAACTGTGGTTAAATTTTAAAAAGCTGACTAACAGGGACACTTTTTCTGTTCCCATTTTTTTTTTAAAAAGCTGTTTTTTGGCTCCAGCATTAGGTTTAGGGCAAAAGTTACAATTAGAGTTAGGGCTACACATTTCCAGCTAGGTTTAGGTTTAAACCATTTCCAGCTAGGTTAGGCATAAGGGCTAGGTTAAGTTTGGGCATCAATGCAATTCAGGTTAAGGTGAGTTTTAGTGTGTGGCTACAGTTTAGGTTTAGGGATTTAAGGGCAATCAACTTTGATTTTCCCATTTAGAAGTAAATGTGTGTGAGTTTGTTTGTTTTAGTGCTTTATAGTTCTATTTACCATATTCATGTTTTGGTTTTGAAAACATTTCAATTAAAGCTGTGATTCAACCAGATCCTGCTCTATAAGCTGTGTTTTGATTGGGGATCTAGAGATATGTCTGGGCATAAGTTGATAATTAGGAGGTGTTAGAGACATGTCTGAGATATAAGCAGATAATTAGGATGGGTTAGAGATAGGCCAAAGACATAAGCAGATAATTAGGATGGGTTAGAGACAGGTCTAAAATGCTAGTCAGCTGAGAGTTGCTGTGAAGATTGTCCTAAGCCTTGTTTCTATATCCTAAACAACACAATACCTTCCCTCTACACACAGAGAACACAAAACACACACACAAAACATACAACCAAGAACACAGAACCCACTGTAGCAGTGAAAGTTTTCAGCTGTGTTTCTGTTGTGGCCAGTGCTGCCATGGCGATGTCCTTCAAAGCGGGGCAGGTCTGTTGAATGCTGCGCTTGGCACAATGTAATAATATTGATTTTATAAGAGCATTACCCTGACCACTTCACCCAAACACCGTGAAACACATGTTATAAAAACAACTTTGGTGTGATAATGCAAACACGTTTTCTTCATCGAGTAAGAGCGACTAATAAAAGAACTACACACACACACACACAACTCAGCAATCGCGCATGTGTTGAGAAACACACCATGAATAAACACACAACAATCGGGTTTACGCGGTGAGGGTATACATAACCTACTTGTACAACACGCTTTCTCTGATTTTGCACAATCGTTTTTTCGTGTCTCAATTTCAAACATAGATATCTCAGTCGACGACACAGGGTCATTTTAACATAACACTGCTGTAGTTGTTTAAGGAGGGAGAGGTTGATTGTTATTGGTGTCGGTTTGTGATGAGTCAGGTACAGTATTCCACCCCCAGAAAGCCTGAGTCATTCTGTCCGCGGCCCAAAATGCACCACGAATACTTTGAGGGAACCGCTTTGAGACGCTTGAGTCCCGGTCAACAGAGAGGATAGTGAGCTGAATGGGACCCACAGTCTGTGTGGTGAAGTGATATTTGCTCATTAGAAAGTGTTCTGTACTTTCAGATGTGTGTATGTGTGTGTGTGTGTGTGTGTGGGGAGTGTTATGTACGTATGTTCTCTCAGACCTGATGAACCTGAGAAAGATCGCGTCAGAATGTCAGGGTGTGATCTGGAACAGCAGCTACCAACATTTCTTCATTTTTTTCACACACTCTCCTAAAGGGTAGCACATGGTTCTGGATGAATCACGCTTCGGAGGTGTCATTTTGTACCTCTGCCAAAACAACGGGACGATAGAGATCTAGACAAGCATGTTCGTCCGTTAAAGGTCGATTTTGATTGTGATTGATGCAATCTACAAAAGCTCAGGTTCATGGCTAAAAACGTTATTATAGAAAACTAATTATAGACCGTAACTTTTAGGGGTTGAGTCTTTACAGTTTTTCTTAATTGCTTGAGAACTTCTGTCCTCAACACACCACAGCAGGTCAGGCCACTGTTCCAATCCAGCCACCACAACTGAAACATTGTTGGCCAAAATTATATATTCTGTCCCGCATGTGCAAATGCCTACAAATTTAGAGTACAGAGGACAGAGTGGTCAGCACAGTAGTCAGATAACTTCACAGTAAGTTACCCCCTTCTAATTTCGAAATGTCTGGACGTCAGATGCAACAGTACAACAGTAATCTCAACTCAGCTTCCCTCACTATCATACCCTCATGTACAAGAACTTGGTCAAGTGTCACAAATGTCATTAGAGATCATTGTTCATCTTCTTCTCCCTCACTCCTCTTCTCTGATTCTTCCTCTCTCTCTGATGTTGTCATCTATTTTTCCAAAAACCAAGATGAGCTTACATCTGGCCCCTGTAGTCAGGCCAAAATCTTCATCGCTTGTTGAATAAATATGATTGATCATATTTACACTTTGGCAACTGTGTGTTGAACGTCTTAGAATTGCGATGATTCGAGTTTATATATTTTAGCAGTGTTTTGGACATTGTGACAATTGTGCTTTACAGAGAGCTGTGTGTTGGGTTTTGCAAAACAGCAGGAAGAGAAGAAAACACATTTGTGACAGCTGATTTGTCACCTGTTTGTTTCTAAGTTGGGGAAATGGTCTTCCTTCTGGAACTTTGCAAAATGGTTTTGGGTATAATATTTATGTAACCGGTTTAAGTGTGTTTGCTATGTTTCAAAACTGTAATGTTAACTTGCCTTTTACGGTACATGCTGTAATTATAGTATCAACAAATGGCAACGACAAATCAGAAAGGGTTAACTATGTTAGGGTATATTAAAAGTTGTAGTTAGTATTTATTAGACCATTGTGTAATGATTGATTGAACTAGCTTTCAATGAATTAACAAGCTGTAAGTTTCAATGCAAGTAGTTGATTTTGTGTCACATATTGAATATCTTAGTGTATTTTGCGAATAAAATATATAATTTTTGCAACAGTTTGGACTTGCATGTTAACGGAAAATGTGAACGAAAATGTGAATTCTGCTTGGAGAAATGTGCTCAAGAAATCAAGAAAACTAATGTGGTTTTGAGTTTAATTTTTCATTTGAGATCAGCCTTGGTTTTAATCAATACGTTGTGAATTTTGTGACTAAAATGTGTATTAGCTGTTGAGAAAAATCATATTTTTCCCTAAAATTATTTTACCAAAAATGACCAATGGAGAAAGAATGTCACACAGTAAATATCCAAAAGGCTTTATTTGACCTTTTAACATTTTGTGTGTTACAAATTCAATCATGCTGTACATACACAGAATAAAAATAAAATATATCAAGTTAAACAGTAACTGCAAAAATGTATTTTACATGTTTATTTTACATTAGAGTAACACTGCAATACACTGTGGTACAACACTGCAACTGAGCCCTTAATCTCATTGAATAGTCTCACTATTGATGCCATATTTGATCTACTGAAATTGGGAAACCAATAATTGACAACATGTTCAATGATTGTGGCACAATTTTAACCTAAAACTTTTGTAGTCCTTTTCTATTCCCCATTGAGCTACTCCGCCACTACTAGCACCAATCTGAACTCCTCCCCCCTTCCCCTTCCCCCGCCACCTATCTGAACTCCTCCCCCCTTCCCCTTACTCCACCACCTATCTGAACTCCTCCCCCCTTGCTTGGTTTGTTCGTTCATTCTTGCCAAGAACAACTCGAAGGTGACCTCTTTTATGCATGAATAAGGACTTGTATACGTGTGAAGATGCTCACATTCAAAGGGAGCAGTTCGTATCAACTGTGACTAAATGTTTTAATTTTGTTTGACATGATTTCCTCAACTGAGTTTTGCATCTTTAGGAGATTTGTGTTTACTGTTCTGTGCTTAGCAATGACATTGTGTGTGAATGCAATGAGAAATTACTGCTTTGCAAAACAAGAACACTGCTGTGCTCATGTGGTTATAGTTGAGATCAAATGGACCCCAGTTTCATTAAAAGTATCTTAACAATCAAGAAATAATGTTAAGTGTGGCTGTCTCTGGAATAATATCAATTTCAATAATATCAAGAGGAATACCCATCTCTCTCCATCTGTCACCCCCCCCTCCACTCTGTATGTATGTCTCTCCAACATGCACTCTTTTATCCCTCGGTCTCTCCCTCTCTCTCTTCTTTCCGCATACATCGTATTGGTGGAGAACTAGCGCCAAACTTTACTCTGGAGGACAGTAACTGGTTTTTGCTCACTTGAGATGAGAAACTGTTCCTCCATGTTAGGAAACCGTACATCTTCCATTAGTGTAACATTTCTACTGTCAAGTCATGGCTGACCATCACTCTATTCAAATTAGGTCTGACATTTGTATGGATACAGACAGATTGTATTGACTGCTGTGTGTGGGTGTAAATAAACTGATCTAAGAAGCAAGTGAAATGTGCAGTATTGCAGAGTTACAACAAGAGAATTCTTTATTTATTGCAGCAGCTTCTCCTTGACCTCCACAGTAAGATCCTGTATGCTGTGGTCAGACGTGTGTGTGTGTGTGTGTGTGTGTGAGCCTGTCAGATGGAGGCCACTGCAGTTCAGTAATTTAACTTTTAATGGCTTGTTAAGCATTTGGTTTGTCTTGCCTTAGTTAGGCTTCGCTTCGAGGATTTCATTTTCCCAGAAAAGCAAAACATTTTGTGTGTGTGTATGTATGTGTGTGCAGGTTTGTGCAAGTTTCTGGGCGTGGGTGTGTGCATTTGTAGAAGCTTGTGTGAGTTTGTGTGTGTGTGTGTGTGTGAGAGTGAGTGAGTGAGTGAGACAGAGAGTTTGTATGTGTGTGTGTGTGTGTGTGTGTGTTAGAGAGTTTTCTAGGCGTAATACTACCCTTGTAAGGACCAGATGTCCAGGTTCAGTAAACCCAGGGGAAGTCAGGTTCAGTAAACCCAGGGGAAGTCAGGTTCAGTAAACCCAGGGGAAGTCAGGTTCAGTAAACCCAGGGGAAGTCAGGTTCAGTAAACCCAGGGGAAGTCAGGTTCAGTATACCCAGGGGAAGTCAGGTTCAGTAAACCCAGGGGAAGTCAGGTTCAGTAAACCCAGGGGAAGTCAGGTTCAGTAAACCCAGGGGAAGTCAGGTTCAGTAAACCCAGGGGAAGTCAGGTTCAGTAAACCCAGGGGAAGTCATGAATAGTCAGGACATTTTTCCGGGCCTCACTTTTAAAAATAGCTTTTTTAGGCTTTCAGTGGAAATGCATTTTGGTCCCAAAAACGAGGAGTAGTGATTCAGTCATTGTTTCTCTTCTCTATTCTTTTAGGAGCAAAATTAACATGTTGCATAGGGGAAAAAAGTGTTGCAATAAATACTAGTGGTTTCAAGACAGAGTGGTTTAAAGAGAATCTCAATTTAATTTTAATTTAAGTCTATTAGACTTCAGAGGTAAAACCATATGGTGCATTTCCATGATTCAGATCTACTGTATACCCTGGTATACTGGATGGACGGTAAAATGGCCAAACCATGGTTGCTGTGGTTTAACAGAAAACACATCGGCAGGTACAGAGAGTAAAACACCTGGATACTTTCAATGGCTTCTTTTTTTTTTTTTTATTACGTAGAAGTTGATTCAAGTTACCGGTCCGTCCCCCCGACACACCTCCACTCAGCCGAAGCCTCATGCTTCAAGGCTAAAACCACAGTTCAGACTGTGCCACGGTTGACTGTTACGGAAAGTTACAGAATGCCATGGTTATTTGGTTACAGTAGTAGGTCGATTGTGGCACCATCACATTCCAAAGCTAAAACCACATTGTTTTCATGATACACGACCGTTCTTTTATTTGTCATGTCACAGTATAAGAGGTATCATGGTAGTACCATGTTAGAAGTTAAAATGCCATATTTGTGATGAGGAAAAGGTTATGCTGCCGGATCATAATCTGAGTAGAAAAATGACTTTGACAGCTTGTCAGCTTTGCCAATGTTTGAAATGAATATGGAAGCATGCCGCCACAACATTTGATGGACGGCACATTATTGTAATTTGCTGGAGTTCCACCTCTGGACATACAATCTATAGGTGCCTTTAATCAAATCTGACAGTAGGAAAATTCATTCCGTACGGTTTGGTCTATCTGCGCTCATTCGCATGTTTGAAACAAAGGTAAAAATAGGATCTTAAACCGCTATTTAGGCAGCGCGTTTCATAAGATGCCCAAGTAGCCTGTTATGCTTAAGTCTTCTGACTGTTACCAGTCAAAACAACCAAGTGGGTTGTACTGGTCCAAGTGAGCAGCGTCACAGACTGCACCAAAGACGTTCCATCATCTTCTGACTGTTACCAGTCAAAACAACCAAGTGGGTTGTACTGGTCCAAGTGAGCAGCGTCACAGACTGCACCAAAGACGTTCCATCATCTCCCCAGGGTCTGTGGAGTTCTGCGCCGAACCGTCTAGGACCTATATAGCCAGGAGAAGGGAAGAGCTGTGAAAACCAGATCCAGTACCAGGCAGTTTGTTTTATTGACTTTGACTAACATCCAAAGGTGCCAAACCCCCCCCCCCCCCC
>JACXGI010005273.1:0-34546 GCA_016801175.1 Esox masquinongy | reverse complement strand
TCTCTCCATCTTTCTTTCACTCTGTCTCTCTCTCATCAACAGTATTTTAAAACAGTCTTACAAAACAACCTACTAGCTGAAATATTAACTCTGAAATGCTATTAAATCTCAGAGTCATCCGAAATCCCATCCTTATTATTTCATCCATGCATTGTTCCAGAAGCTTGTCTTGTCATTACTGTACGTGGAATGAACCCTGTTTAGTGAAAAAACGCAATGAATCACCTCTGATCTGTGGTGGTGTTACAAGCTGTAAAAGATGCTACTTAATTAGTGATAGCCGATGTATCTCATGGACACTTCTAGTTACTGCAGAAATGGAGTAAAGATCAGTAAGTTAAAGGGACATTTCACCACTGCTCCTTTTACCTGCATGTCCATTAATATGGTATCAACATATCGTATGTGTAATAGAAATTGATGATGTAAATACAAATCTTCCTGCATTTCACTGACAGAAATGTGCCTTCTACATTCCTGGTTTTAAAGAAAAACCGCAATATCCAGAAAGTCCCATGGCTCCATTGAACAAACATATCTGTACAACACTTGTGTGATCGAGCAATTGGTGAAACACAAAGGCCACAGTAACTGCTATAAAACACGACTCCGTTTGTTGATCTGTCCTGGCATGAAATTAGAGAATACAGGTTTGGAGCATAATCACTCATAATTGCCTGAATCACCTTCAATCCCTCATAATTATGTCTGAAACACCTCCAATCACTAATTATATCACGAGACTGAACACGATTAACATAATTACATCGCGAGACTGAGAACCGAACTGATCCCATACAGTTCCTAGCTGACAATTGTCCCATTAACTAAAGGTAGGTACAGTAACGTCAGCTATTTTTTACAATGTTTATTTTTATTTATAAATGTTTACATATTCATGTGCTTCTTGCCCTCCTCCAGGCGAAGGCCTTGGGCCAGGTCATCAATGAAAACGTGAACTGGTTGTCAGCGGACTTAAATAACGGTTAAACAAAGTAAAGTGTCTCCCCCCCATTGTCCATCACCTCGTTTGTGTAGATAATGGCACACATTGGTCTTATTGTATGTCAGTTTGTCAATGTGATATAACTAAAAGAAAACAAATCCACTTTTAAACATGAACAGCTGAGAAAGCTGTGGCCAACTGTTAATACACAGCATATGTTGCTTTGGAAACATTACACTCATGATGCCTATTACACGCGTCCCAAATGGAATCCATTTCCTAGTGCACTTCTTTCAACCAGGCACCATAGGGCTGGCTGGCACTCCGGAGTGAAGAGGTTGCCATTAAGGACTACAACATGTAAAAGCATGCAGTTACCCTGGTTACACTCCGGGACAAATTAGACACATTTTTATTTGATTATTTTAAAAAGATTTTTCAGGATTTGTCATTTATTTGTGTGGTTTTTGCTGACAAAGCAGTGGGACAGATTCGAACCCATACGACAGCAGTACATGCAGGCTGGAGGCAACCACGCAGACCGCAGCTCCCCCCCCTCGCCTCGGCCCACTTATTTCATTTTATTTCAAATCAAATGGAGTGAAGAAAATACTAAAAACAAACCACCAACCAACCCCAAGCCATGTAAGCATACGCCTGAAAAGATTCACTAGACACTTCTCATAAGGACACGACATCTAAGGCACAACATGTAGTAACGACATGCAGGTGAAGGCGTAACGAGAAGCCTGCCTCCTCACAGACATAAACCACAGTAAAGTTATGGTAATCCGATTCAGGTAGACATCAAGGATGTCTGTTCAATATGCCCTGGATCTTTCTCTTTCTCCCTGCGCTGTCTGGTCAGGTCAGGTCAATCCCTGAGTGACCTGACAAGCCTCTTCCAACCATTCCCAACCACCCTCAGGTGACTGCTTATGCATAGTTAATGAACCGGTGAATACCACCCAGCCAAAACCAAACACACGGGAAGTACGTGTGTTTGGTTTTCCCAGCTTCAAATGAATTTAGTTTCATTCATTTTCTTGAATGAGTCTGACGTGTTTACAACTTAAAAACAGATCTGTTTTATTGCACAATTTTTTATACTTTCCTTAAGTGCAATGAATAGACAGTTTTAAAATATTCATTAATAAACAGTAAGCCATTCCAAACACATTCCAGGGAAAGGGTGGGATAGGTAACCACAGGATTTATCAATTTTTTTATTTTCTACATGGCTTCTCCTTCCTCTGAAACCTCAGACATTAAAACAAAGGAAGACTGGATTTGCTACACACAAAGAAACTGGAGCGTTCTCACGTAGAGCTTCACAGCACAGTACATCCACTCTCTTCCAAGTCGACGCTTTCCTTAAGCTCCTTGTTCCACGGCCCAAATCTCATGCCAGTGTTTTGCCCACCAGTGCACAGAAGGCGCTAGAGAAGACAGATCAAAGAAACACAAAACATTGATTCCCCCCCCGATTTGCTCTGAATTCCCCCTGGATAAAATGACTGAACAAACCGTACAGAGATAGACTAGCACCCTTTGCCAGAATGGCTCCCTATCTTATATTTTGGGCGCTAGTTTTAACCAGCATACTGTATTTATGGGGCAGTGTTGTCATTGGAGACGCAGGCAGATGCATGGATCCGGATGGTCCGGGAACTTGCACCATCTATAAATACACTTCATCCTGCTGTTGGGATGATTGTTCTACTGGGTCTGAATTGCCGATTTAATCCACTCCCTCGTTTTCTGGAATTATAACCTAAATTCAAGGATTATCCTTCTGGGAGCCATAAACTGCTGCAGAAGATGCTCACTTCATTGTCTGCACGTAAAGACAGGCTGGCAGGTTTTTAGGTCGTGAAACACCTGTTTTCCACATTGGGATACTGATCTGAATAGGCAGAATCGCATGTTCATGTGATCAATGATACAGTAATCATTGTACAACAGTAATAATCCTAAATTATCCGAGGTCATTACCCATTGTGTCATGTACTTCTCATTATTGGTATATACAGTTGTGCTCAAAAGTTTGCATACCCTTTGGAGAGTTGGTATTAAACAATATATACTTATATTAAAATTAAGAGACCACTGCACCTTTTCTTTACTTTCCAAAAAAGTCGAAAAGGAAGGTTTTGAGTGAGGAACAGAAGGGTTAAAATTAAGAGACCACTGCAAATTGAACGCTTCTGTTCCTCACTCAAAACTTTCCTTTTCAACTTTTTTGGAAAGGAAAGAAAAAGGCGCAGTGGTCTCTTAATTTTTTCCGGAGTTGTATGTACCATTTGCAAATAAAACATGAGTGAGCTGGCAAAATACATGTCTTATTTCTTATGGGATTCATATTCAACTGTAGGTTATAACAGAATGGCACAATCATAAAACAAAACATGGCAACAAAGAAAAATTAACTGACCCCTGTTCAAAAGTCTGCATGCCCTTAGTTCTTAATACTGAGTATTGCCCCCTTTAGCATCAATAGATGCCCATTTGTCTTGGCAAAACACCTCCAGGACATGCAAAGTCTTTGGTCGTCTTGCATGAACCGCACATTTGAGATCTCCCCAGAGTGGCTCGATGATATTAAGGTCAGGAGACTGTGATGGTCACTCCAGAACCTTCCCCTTTTTCTGCTGTAACCACTGGAGGGTCAACATGGCCTTGTGCTTAGGGTCATTGTCGTGCTGGAAAGTCCAAGAGCGTCCCATGCGCAGCTTTTGTGCAGAAGAATGCAAATTGTCTGCCAGTATTTTCTGATAACATACTGCATTCATCTTGCCATCAATTTTCACATGATTCCCTGTGCATTTAGAGCTCACACACCCCCAAAACATCAGTGAGCCACCCCCATGCTTCACAGTGGGGATGGTATTCTGTTCACTATAGGCCTTGTTGACCCCTCTCCAAACATAGCACTTATGGTTGTGACCATAAAGCTCTATTTTGGTCTCGTCACTCCAAATGACAGTGTGCCAGAGGCTGTGAGGCATGTCCAGGTGTTGTTGAGCATATTGTAACAGGCTTTTTTGTGGCATTGGCGCAGTAAAGGCTTCTTTCTGGCAACTCATCCATGCAGCTCATATTTGTTCAAGTATCGTCATATTGTGCTCCTTGAAACGACCACACCATCTTTTTCCAGAGCAGCCTGTATTTATCTTGAGGTTACCTGTGGGTTTTTCTTTGTATCCCGAACAATTCTTCTAGCAGTTTTGGCTGAAATCTTTCTTAGTCTACCTGACCTTGGCTTGGTATCAAGAGATCCCTGAATTTTCCACTTCTTAATAAGTGATTGAACAGTACTGACTGGCATTTGCAAGACTTTGGATATCTTTTTATATCCTTTTCCATCTTTATAAAGTTCCATTACCATGTTACGCAGGTCTTTTGACAGTTCTTTTCTGCTTGCCATGGCTCAGTATCTAGCCTGCTCAGCGCATCCATGTGAGAGCTAACAAACTCATTGACTATTTATACACAGACAGTAATTGCAATTTAAAAAGCCACAGGTGTGGGAAATTAACATTTATATGCCATTTTCACCTGTGTGTATCACCTTGTGTGTCTGTAACAAAGCCAAACCTTCAAGGCTATGTAAACTTTTGATCAGGGCCATTTGGGTGTTTTCTGTTATCATTATGATTTAAAAAAGAGCCAAAGAACTATGTAATATTTTTTTTTGCATGATCAGTCATATTTCCATAATTTCCCCATTTCGGCCAGGGTATGCAAACTTATGAGCACAACTGTATATAGTTAACTTTTCATCTTGTCAGCTCAGGTTTTAGAAGCAGCAACGCCTTGTTTACTGGCCCAACGCTCTCAACTAATAGGTTGCCATGTACTCCTGACCACCTAATCAATATGGCCTTCATGACATTTAACAACATTCATACACATATGTAAATGGTAAGTGAAACCATTCACTGGCCATTACTAAACCACTGTATTAATAATCTCAGTTGCTAATAACTCATTTATTATACCTTTATAAATAAATTAGTAAACTCTTAGAGAAAATGTACCAACTGTCAACACAGTATGATGAAACATTAACCACCTAACCACATAAAGCATAATAAATTCATGCCAATCAATGTATATTTGTACATATAGAGATTGCATTATTGTTTACTTCAGCACGCACAGCCAGAAGAGGACTGGCCAACCCTCAGAGTCTGGTTCCCCTTTAGGCTTCTTCCAAATTTTGGACCGTACTTAAAAAAACAACATAATGTCTTACATTTGTGGGGGAGAAGTAAATTTTTGGTTTAGTATGCAAAAAATATGAAATTGAAACAACAAACAGTTTTTACATTGCTGGTTTTGCTTTTGTAAATTGGAAATCAAATATTATAAAGGTACACAGACCTTACATCAGAAATTGAGAATTTTACAGAATTTATATGATCAAAACTAGGGGTTACTCTCAAAATAAATGTTCCCTCAATTTGTGTTATTAAAATAATATTTGTTTTAAGGATTTGAAAGAAACTTTGTATTCATGCGTTTTTATATGTTCAGATTAACATCTTTGAAACCTCGACCAGCTTTCACTCCTGGACTTTAATCAATACTGGGACATCTGCTTTAATCAAAAGCAAAGACAAATATCATCTCTTCCTGTTTGGTGTTGCCTGCCAATACTTTTTTGGAGCCTTTAGTTGAAAATTTGAATAAGCCTCTCAAGAGATACCAGAACATGCATTTTAGATAAGCGTTGGATTGGATTAATTATAAAAAGATAAACCATTGCTAATGTGAAGCGATAAAGACTGTTGCCAGTGTTACTGACAGGGAGAGGAATCCACTAAATCCCAAAAAACAAACAAACATAAAAATTCATATTTTCTTGCAAAGTATTTTGTGGTAATTTATTAGGGCTGCCACGGGGCAAAGCAGCTGGAGCCAAAAACAGCAACACGCCTTCAGCTGGAGGGGATTCAGTACAACCAATATTGAGGAAAAATGAATATAATTAATATTGTCCGGCTGCCTCCTCTTACATTCACGCCCCCCATATCTACACTGGGACAACTAGCCAGGCCATATCAAGGTGTGAGAGATGAAGGAATCATTCTGCCACGGGATGTCAGAGCCAGTTTAAAGGTCCAGGTGAGACGGTAGCCAACATCATGGAGGCAGTCAGTCAGTGTCGGGGGGAGCAGTGAGGGAAAGCAGCCTGTGAGGAGGAGCCTGATCGGACCTGAGAGCTGGAGCGCAGACCCGCCTGGAGGCTTGGGGTGTGTGCTGGGGGGGGTGGGTGCTGGCTGGCTGCCAGGCTGTGGGCTGGTGGCGTCTGATGGAGTGAGGGTTGGAGGAGAGATGGAGTAGAGAGTCTAGGGAAGGCTGGGGAGGGAGGGTTGGGGGAGGTTGAGGGAGGGGTCTGAATGCATTCGGCAACACACACGGCGTGATGTCTGTCTGATTTTTCTCATTACTTCCAGGTCAATTCGGAACGGCAACAGTGTCCTTCAGTGTCAATATTTGTGCAATCAACACCTGAATTTCAAATGTATTTATTGATTCTGTAAAGGCTCAGGTCGAGACAGCTACATGGATCTGAATTGGAGTGGATTCAAGTTCAGAATGCAAAACTGGTTCTGACTAGGTGCTGCTAAGGCATAACACCCGCAAGATCAATTTGATCATCTGCTACTTCAGATATTCATTCAGTTGAGATCAGGGTCACAATACTATGTACTCTAAAGCTCCGTGTCAATAATGGGTGTGTCCAGCTCCTGAAAACATCTTTCACACCCTACAACAACCCATCCCATATTGTCCTGATGTGACTTTGCTTTCTCCAAGTGC
Source organism: Esox masquinongy (assembly GCA_016801175.1). Classification (NCBI taxonomy): domain Eukaryota; kingdom Metazoa; phylum Chordata; class Actinopteri; order Esociformes; family Esocidae; genus Esox; species Esox masquinongy. Next base: position 27,771 of record JACXGI010005273.1, on the reverse strand, counting down.
ACTTTGTTTCCTTTGCTGTTCATTCCTCATTCCACTCTCTCACTTGGATCTCAGTGAAATTTATTTTGTGCATTCATCCTGCTGTTGCAATGCAAGTTACAAAGTTATTTAGTCGTTTGAAATCATACTTTGATTCCTGTTCTTATATCTCTTCATCATTAAGGGAGCATGGCAGGTGCAGGCAGAACTACGCCTGCACCCTAAATTACACCCTATTCCTCAGCTAGTGCACTACTTTTGACTGAAGCCCTATGGGCCCTTGTCCCGGTCAAATGCAGTGTACTAGATGGAGAACAGGGTGCCATATGGGACTTGGACGATGTCAGACAGTATCAGCGTTTGATGATGTGACTTGTTTATCACTGGAAATGAACATGTTGCTCAGCTCGCAGGAGGCAGGAGCTTTGCTCATCTCGTCTCGGCTGCTGCACATAGTGGAACAGTCACCCCCGGACACATCAAATGTATTTCTGCCCCTGGTCCCGTACTCACAGAGACTGAGGTCGATAGGTCAGGATGTTATACTCCACCACAATCTGGCTACATGAGAAATCTCCTCTCTGACCCAGAATACTGATGGGGAATGTTGATACACATTCTTCTTTCTAGATTTTTCAAAACCTTTGTTAATTTGGGGAGTATTTAAAAAATGCAACAGATGGAAACCTTATAAATCATGTGCCCCCTTTCTGGTTTAAATACAGCGATATCTCGGAATGTTCTGCAGAACTAATTCCCCCTAAATCTTCCTCTAGGCAACCTGAGGTCATGGGCTCCTGGGGAGTTCTACCTAACATACTGTCAAATGAGACAACCAACCCAGAAAGTACTAAAAAGGAGGAACCCATAACCTTATATTCTAATATAAAGATCCTGGTCCCAGCGCATGTCATGTTCTCATAGCTTTTAATGTCTTCTTGTGTTGCTGCCTTTGAGAACAGAGAGCATGCTGGTAGCTTGGGAACCTTTACAGAACAGGAAACTTCCACTTCTAGTCGGGTAGCGATACCTGCCAGTAGTACCGAGATCTTTAGAAGGAAGGAAATGGTCTCTTCATGTTTGTTTCATGACAGACAAAAGAGACTTCTACTTCCTATTAGTGTTTAGTTTTGAGCAGTTTCACGTGTTGGGCAGTCTTAGAACAGTGTTATTGAATTCAGGAGTTTATTTGCAAAATAAATGCCTTGAACCCAGATGAAGGTTTTGCAACTAAACTCCAGTATGTTTCGGGAAACAAAAGGCTCACAAGATATCCTGCCCTCCCTGATGAACGTTGTCTTCTCTTTGCAGATGTCAGTGTTGCCCGGGAGACGAGAGCTACGTCGGAACTATTACATCAGTGATAAATATTGCTCATCACCCAACTACTCCTGAGGCAATGTGGGTTTCTATCATCATTATATGTAGCCCTCAACTTTTTAGTTCATCAACTTTGGGACCATATTGCATGCTACATTCAAAATGCAGTTTAATTTCTGCTTACAGTCATTCATAAGATAAAGGCTTAAAGGTTATTGTAACATATGTGTTGATAAATGGGCTTATATAGTTTCATATTTCCCTACATAACTTAAATGCAGGAGTTGTCTGTCGTCAGGGGTTGTCTAAATCAGGAGTGTCTGTATTCACGAGCGTCTGTATTCAGCAGTGTCTGTATTCAGGAGTTGTCTGTATTCAGGAGTTGTCTGTCTCTGTGTGTCTGTCTTCAGGAGTTGTCTGTCGTCAGGAGTTGTCTGAATCAATGTGTCTGTGTTCAGGAGTGTCTCTGTGTGACTTTGTGTAACGCCCCCAGCCTGCTGCCACTAAGACATTTCCCCTTGATGTCTGTTAGACAGGAAACACAGGAAACGGAGTGTATAAATATCCACAAACGTGAACCACATATTTAACAGACCTAAACCTAACTAGTATATTTAAGGCTTTAGAATAATACAGTACAATACAGGAGCTCGTACGTATGATACATTGTTACTTTAGAACGATAGAGTTAATGCATATTGTTTGTAATTTTTCATACTATCGCAATCAACTGCTTAACAAAAAGAATGAGATGGTTTACCCTCACTGTAGTAATTCGCTCTGGTTAACAATGTTTTCTAAGTGACTGAAATATAAAATGTCGTACCTATGACTAACAGGATATTATCTGAAAGTGTTAAATACGTTCTGGATATTTATAAGCATGAAGAAACAACACCAAGTAACTTGTTACATATTTATGCATGATTGACCTGTTAGGAATAAACTCGTAATTTATGTTTATACACTTACAACTGTGTGTTGTTATTGAATTTACAGTTAAATGTATTGTTAATACATTTGGCTTTTGACAGAAAGCTAAACAAAACGTTAAAGCCTTACAGACAGAATCTGCAGTTGGGGAAAGCAGTGCCACCACCCACCCCCACGGCAAGCGACATTATTTCAGCTGCAAAGCTGAGGAGTGTTAATCAGTCTCCTCATCTAAACTTCTTCTCCCTGTACTCCAAATCATGTGGCAAATAGTCAGTCCTTTAGACTTCAACAATGTTTCAGCTCAAGGAAAACAGAAGAGTTAATCCTGATTGGATAACCAAGGCAACAATCCCTCAATCACAATTACGCAGATATAGGAAATCTATTCAGATTGTTTTTCACATTAAATCTTGCATTCAAAAACTGATTTTGCTTTCGTTTGGTTAGTAAACATCTTTCACTACAGGATCAGTGATTCAACCACACTCCCACCCAACCACCAAGTTTTTGGTGAAATACAATGAGTACATTCAATAAGTCACCAAAACATAACATAATGCAATTCTTTCAGTTAAGTCATTGAACAATCAGTTAGTGCAAGACCGAACAATGGCACGTGTTTCAAAATGACTATTTGAAATGCTAAAAGTAATGTGTTATGTTTTTTTCACTGTTTTCACATTAGGCAAAACCAACTGTACATTACCCATCACAATTGACAAAAACTAATTACCCATCACAATTGACAAAAACTAATTTCCATCCCATAATCAAAGGTGTAGCACACATTACACTAACTTGTCAATTCTGTCTTCGGCATTTGGCCATGATATCTTGTCCACGTCACAATGAATATCTTTGTTTTTTAATGAACTGCGGGAAGAACTTTTTGGCATGGCAAATCCAAACGTGACATTGGTCACCAGTGACGTCATGACATGGCTTATCCATGAGCTGTAGGAGGGTGACATGCTCATGGGTATGGTGGTCATAGACCTTCCACCTCCATAATGAAAAGGAGATTATGGGGCAGGTCTAGAGTCAGGAATCAGGGATTGGCCCAAAACCATTCCTGAATCACCTCTGAACGGTGGAACCTAACATTATCACACACAATATCATTGAGGAACTCAAAAAGGTGTGCAGCCACAGTGACTTATGTCTTCCCAGCCCATCTTCATATACGGATACACACGTTTATTCCTCTGCCTTGCTGTCTATCCTGCTCCATGTTGAAGGACATTTCCAGTATTTGCATGATTTATATGCTTATATGGTTACCAGTTGTGGTTACTACTATGGATGACAATCATGTCCTGTTTATGACAGTATTGTATTGTACATAGGCAATGTAGTGGTCTTTTGTTGCTTACACTACCAACACCAAGGTTGTGAGTTTGAATCCCACTGAGGTAACATACAAATCTATGGCCTTAGGGTGGTGACTCTGCATTTTTCAATCTGAACATGGCGGGCAAAACAATGTAAAATACATACAGTATATTCACCAAATGGTTGCGTGATAGGAAAAATGAGCATAGTGATAGTAAAAGTTATTTTAACAATAGAGGAAATCTTATCAAAAGTTATGCATGTAGTTTGTATGAATATATATTTCAATGAGAAACATGTCTTTTTAGAGGTTTTTTTATACTCAGCTAATGTCAGATGTACTTAGAGCTGTGAAAAAAATGTATTTTTTGATGATCTATTGTGTTTTTTGTGCTATGAGTGGTGAAATATCACCACATACTTGTGTGAATAGTACCAGAGCGTAAAAAAAACCCTTGCGATATAGCTAGTGTTCACCACATCTGTCTGGACAGGACTGACTGTTACGCTCGTTAGTTAGGATAACACGGGAATGACGGCATTCAGACAGGAAGCTGTGGACGTCACGCAAACTCATAACGCATCTCAAGGGCAGCCAGTTCACAGTCTGCTCTCCTGATCACCTTAATGAGGATTAATCATGCATGGTCTGGTTTCACACGTCACCATAGGCTCAACGCCGTAAGACCGCTGACAGTAATAAGATCATTTAAAGGTCCAAAGTGTTAACTGTTGTTGTGGAAAAAGATGACGGGCACGTTAGATATTTATTAGGCGCTCAAAGTGGGTTGTGAAGCGCTAATGACAAAACAATTAGCAGATACATCTTGATCACAACTGGTATTAATGGGGTGGATTACATTTTAACACTGGTGGAAAATCAAACAACAAGGAACAGCAACTGAAAGAGCTTGCTGGTTTTGCCTTCTTCAGTGCACAAGTATTGTAGTTAATGGACTCATTAGCCCATCTATTTTTGCTACAAGGTTAAACACTGGGTTGAACTTCTGGGTGCATATTTAGCAATTAGTCCAGCCAGCTAGAGTCAGAACCATTAATGGAGGAAGAGAAGAAAACAAGAGAAAGAGCAGGAGGAGGAATAAAAGGAGGAAGAGAAGAAAGGAATCGAGGAGGAGGTGGGGGTGGAGGAATAGAAGAAATTAGAAGAAGAGAGGCTGGGCTGCTGCGCGGTTACCTGTCTATCTGGCTGGCAGGATTAGGTAGGCTACTTATTAAATGTAATACATTACACTTACAAGTTACCTGTACACAATTGTCATCAGTAATATAACTCTTGGATAACTCAAGAGATATATTACTCTGTTCTGTACAGTGCCTTTGGAATGCATTACATTTGTTGTGTTGTGGACTAATTTATAATCGATGAAATACATTTAAAAATAACTTAAATCTACACAAAAAGCGAAAAATACATTTTTTTTTTTATTTGTCATGTACATTTTCAGACCCTTTTCCACAACACTTCAATTTGAGCTCAGATGCATCCTGTGTCCTTTGATTGTCCTTGAAATGTCTCTATTATTTGTGCTTTTCATTGCTTCAAAACATTCTAAAAATATAAATGGTAAGTTATCAAAAAGGATATTCACATCAGTGAATATAAAAAATCAAGATATCTGTAGATTTTCGTGCGTACATTACATTGTCTCAGGTTTTGCCCCACAAGCGACAACACTTCTGAAAGCTCGAGGAAAACCGTGGCACGCGTATGCACGTGCGTAAACGTCAACACCCCACACAAATACGTTTCACCGCGCTTACGTAACCTGCGATAATTACGCCTTGGCCAGACCAAATCCCTAATGCATACGCGTAACAACGGAAGTTCAGTAATTTCCAATTACTTAAGTGTGTTATGATGCAAAGAAATACTGTAGCACTATGTGTACCCTTTGCGGATGCAGCGCATTTGGGGTGTTGCATGCGTTGGATTTTTCCTACTCCTGCGCCAAAACGTGTGCGTTAAAAACCCGGAAACCGTCAATTTATAAATAAGTAATGCATCTAATCTCATCTAAAAAGCATTGTCAGAATGCTTATTAAGTGAATATGTTTGTAAAATATATTAAATATTATTAGCAAAAAGTATGGCCTGCATAATTGTAATGCCTGAAACGAACTAAAAGCTGCCAAAATACACTCAAACTACCTATATACAGCTTCTGTAGCTAGAACAGTTTGTATAGCTAGCAAGTTATCCCCAAGTGGCAGACATTCGCTGACAAACGTGCAGTTGGTAGCATAACAAAACGTTCAGAACTTTTGTATAGCCAACAAGTTAAAATTACTGACATGGTAGCCGAATATCGGATGAAATCTTCCTCCATGCAATATTTGTAGCATTTATGTCTCTATACTGTAAATATCGCCTGACAAATAGAAAAGGGCAGGATAACCGGCGACCGCACATATCAGCCTCTATGCGTTGTAAATTAAAAAATAGTGCGTAGCGACATGGAAAGGGCTTACAACAAAACGATGCATTCAAAAAACAATTGGCGGATCTGGTCCGGCCAAGGCGTTAGCTTAAAGTCAATGTCGTCAGCAGCCAATGATAACCAATTGTCCCACTTTTCTGAGGTCCAGAACAGAATAACATGGCCTACCTGTCCACAGTTGAGTTGGAGGCATCAAATAGAAATCATGAATCGTCATCCATGGGCAGAGTGCTTGCGATCACACCTTTCCTCCTCACATATCGTGATAAATTCCATGTTGTTTAGTCTTGAAGGAGCCGCTATGTTACAGATAGCTGCTTTACAAATAGTAGCCTAATCATCCAAAACAAGTCCTGTTGGAAATCAAAAAACATTACCAGGTATGCCTACTATTGTTCTTTGGCGTCGGTAGTAGCTACATTACTCAACCAGCTTTTCTATGGGTAGGCTAATATTAACGTTGGCCGTGTCTGATTTTACCAGACAAAACGGAGAAAATTAAACAGGTGCTTCATCCGTCACTCATCGGGTTATGCGCGCCCACCTTCACGCGCATGATTATCACACACAGCACCTGAGACGCACAACTTTCGGGTTTGAATAAAAAGGTTTTAAAACAATAAAAAAAACATTGAACGCGTCATAATTGGCACTTATTCTTTTTTAAATAAAAAAAATACAAATAATGATACAATATTTTAGCTGGTAACATAAGGGATTACAGGTCGTTTTTTCTTTTGTAATCTATTACATGCTGCTTGACTGGGGCGCCAGACTGTGTGTAGTACAGACAGAAAGACGGACGGGCTGTTTGAGGAACAATGGAAGATGCTTCAGGACATGCCTAAAAATCACATTATGTTCACATTGCCCTGTCCTTGGATGGATCTCTATCCCCATTAAAAAAATAACAGCACTCCTCAAGATGGAACTATTGGCTCTGACAATGGAGAGAAAAACAGAGAGAAGCTCAGTGTGTCGCCGTTTCCAAACTGATGTCTCTACACATCATAGCTTGGAAGGTGTATTTCTGTCCTGTATGCAGTTTATTTCTCGCACTATGAAAAAAGCCTTCCCTAACGTGATGCCTGGTTTCTCTGAATGTAATGCATGGATAAGTGGTGTTAAGCTTAATTGGGCGCCACGCCATGTCGAACCAATCAGAAACGTTGCTTGGGCAGCGCTCCGATGATGCTCGCGACATTAGAGTAGCAGGTGCAACAGTGATTGAGGATGACTAGGAATCGCAAATTAAAACCTCAAAACTAGTAAAACATTATTTTTTATTTAAAGCACACACTTTTTGTCTCCATTTTCCGCAACGTTACAAACAAGAACATGAAATAACTCTGCAGAATGTGTGGTCCCGATCAGACCGCGGTGAAGACCCCTACATGTGGGCCCACTGGGAATGTGGGGGGAGGGTTCTCCAACTGTAACATCCAATAAAAATCATGCCCCTGGGAATAAGCAGTCCATCCAATTTGATTTAGCTAAAACAACATTTATCAGACCTCTTGAGGGTCTGGGGAAATCTGGCAGATTTGGGCTTTAACATTTTTTGCTTAATGAGACTGTGTGACTTTTTTAAAACAAAATTATCATAATCTGGTTTACAATGGAGGGCTCAAAAGACAAAATGGGCCGGTGCTAGAAATGCCAGAGCCTTGCTCTGAGCCCAGTTCACCGCAATAACAATAGGTAAGTCAAGTTTCGGGTCTGGTAATGATAGGGAAGTAGCTACTGATATTTACAAGTATATTTAGTGTGTGAGAAGTGCACTGTAAAGGCGAAAAAAGAAGTGAGAAGTGCACTGTAAAGGTTTCACCTCGAAAACATAAATTCAAGTACATAGCAGCAGCGCAGGGAGGGAGCAAGGGATGGATGGATGAAAGGAGGGGGTGTGTGTCCAGCACTGTGTTCGTTAAGTTAAAATACAAAAAACATGTTCTGTTTCTCTCCTTTGTCAACATGTCACTGTTGTAATTGTGAAACAGAAAACTAGGCCAGCTATCTCCATACACACGGAAACGTGTCCAACGACACTGAAACAGAACAGACTCACTGAGGTGTGAACAAACGCTGCAGAGAACCTCATTGAAGGCCGTGTCCAAAACGGCATGCTAACGCCTACATAGTACACACTAAAAACAAGGTTCTCTTTAGGGAACGGCCATGAGAAAGGGCACGGTTGTGTTGGACCGCAGAACGACAATTAATTCAATGATTGCAACAAACATATAGATTATATAGGGAAGAGACGTTCTGCTGATTTGGTGATGCATAGACTAAATGCATTTCACCATTACACTTGACAGAATTCAATGAGTTGGTTAGCACTTATGAGTTGTATACAGTGTATAACACCGAGCAATATATCTACAACTACACTTCCGTTTGGGGTCACTAAGAAATGTCCTTTATTCAAAAGAAATGCAGAAATTCTTGTCCATCAAAATAAAATTGATCAGAACTACAGTGCTGAAATTGTTAATGTAGTAAATGACTGTTGTAGCGGGAAATGGCTGATTTTTAATGGAATATCTACACAAACGTACAGAGGCCCATTATCAGCAACCATCAGTCCTGTGTTCCAATGGCACGTTGTGTTTGCTAATCCAAGTATATCATTTTTAAGGGCTAATTGATCATTAAGAAACCCTTTTGCAATTATGTTAGCAGAGCTGAAATCTTTTGTGCTGATTAAAGAAGCAATACAACGTGGCCTTATTTAGACTAGTTGAGTATCTGGAGCATCATTAATTGTGGGTTTGATTACAGGCTAAAATTGGCCAGAAACAAAGAACTTTCTTCTGAAACTCATCAGTCTATTCTTGTTCTGTGAAATGAAGGCTAATCCATGTGAGAAACTGGCAAGAAACTGAAAATCTCGTACAATGTTGTGTACAACTCCCTTCATAGAACAGCGCAAACTTGCTCTAATCAAAATATAAAGAGGACTGGGAGGCCCCGGTGCACAACTAAGCAAGAGGACAAATATATTAGTGTCTAGTTTGAAGATACTAGGTCCTCAACTGGCAGCTTCATTAAATGGTACCCTGCAAAACCCCAGTTTCAACATCAACAGTGAAGAGGCAGATGTTGGCTTTCTAGGCAGAGTTGCAAAGAAAATGCCATATCTTAGACTGGGCAAAAGAACACAGACACTGGACAGAGGAAGATTGGAAAAAAGTGTTATGGACAAAGTTTGTGGTGTTCGGATCAGTTTAAAGGCCCCAGTTGTTGAACAAACCCAAGGCCCCAGTTGCTGAACAAACTTAACCGGTTCAACTGTAGATTTGACTTACAAATGCCCTTCGATCAACAGGGATCGTCGATAATCCCATGCCTCCTCCTGCAGGGGGAGGGTTGCCTAAACAGATACCCAAGTGGGGACCTTCGGAAACGTCCATTTGTCCTACGGATTCTTATAAAACTGTACACACCGCATCAAGACACCTCCAAACTCTAAATTGTTAACTAAATAGCTGTATAATACAGCTTCCAAACCTCTGCTCATCTAAGTGCATCACAACCAGGTGGACTTTCAAAAAATCCTCACGCCATACAAAAAAGTTCCCTGATAGGGACAAATGATTGGTTCTGATCTCTCTCATACCCACAGACCTTGCGGCATAGCAGGATTTTCAAGTCACTGGCAACCAAGAGGTTGTGTGTTTAAACTCCAAATATCACAATAATACAGCCTTATAAAAATGGTGGGTCATTTATTGTATTTACCATATTTTCACTGTATTTTTTTTTTTAAATTATACTTGCCTTTTTTTACAGTTGACTTTTTTTTGTTCTTGAAAATGAAAATATCTTTTTTGGTACCAATTAGCACCCTTTCCCCCCAAAAAAAAGAAATGTCAACAACAGACAAAAATAAATTAAAACCTATGGCTATAGTGGAAGCTCCTCCAAAACCTTTTTCTGTTATCCAAGTCATCTCCTAGACCACGATGTTTAGATAATATCATAATAACCCTTCCTATTGCTAATTGAATAAAACCTCCCTTGGTGCCATTTTCTGCTCATGCAATCAGTGTTTTGTGAAAATATGGCCCTCGGCTGGAGACAACATGAGGCCGCACGGGGCTCCAAATCTAAAGCAAAAGGTTAATGCAAATAACTAGCTCACCCTGGGCTAGAGGCAGAGCACGGAATACTTCTGAAATGGCTCTCTGCTCCCTACCAGAGTGCACTTCTTTTGGGACCAATAGTGTGTGTGGGTGTGTGTTTTTTCACTCATTGGGATGCATTACAGTACGTGACGACCATCCATGCAAAGTTAATTTCAGCATGCCTGTGTATTTCTGTGTGCGTGTATATGTGTGTGTTTGTATCCGCTAGCACAGGGCCCTGTTTGATGAAGGTAACGCACTTCATAGGTTGCCATTTGAGACACAAGGTTGACACTAATTCCAGGCTATAAAGGCTCTGTGGTGGTATGAGGTGACCTTGGTAGGGAGCCAGGCTATTGAAACAACCAGTATTTAGTCGAACACGGTGGTATCCAAAATAGAACCCTCTTTTCTACATACTGCACTAGTTTTAACCTTAGGATCATGGTCAAATGTAGTTCACTGCATGGAGAATATGGTGCCATTTGGGACGCAGAGCTCCTGTCTGAATGATTACTCTTTAACCGTTGTACCTGTGGAGGGCCATCGTCATAGTAACCGATCCAACAGCCCATTGGCTAGTTAAATGTCCAATGAGATGATGTCTTAGGGGAGAATAAGGAGACTTGACAAGTCAGAGCATAATGGTAGGTCTTACTATCTGTAGACAATGTTATCTAAATGTCCTGGCATCTTTATACAATTTAATCTCACATTAGCTCTGAGGATCTGAAAAACGTACATTCAACATTGCTCCCTTAAGGAAGCAATGTTATTTTTCAAATAACAAAAATATCTTATAAGCGGAAATAATGTCAGGATTACAGTTCTGAAAACATACCTTGGCCTGGCTCCTGGTATGGTGTACTGCTGGTATGGTGAAGTCCTGGTACTGGGTAAATTAATCTGAAGGACTGGGTAAATTAATCTTAAAGACAGGGTATGTTACTCTTTGGGACAGGGTAAATTAAGGGACAGGCTAAGATCCCATTATCAAATTAATATGAAGCCTTTACATCATATTCTTCTAAGGTTCCTTATTCAAAATCTGTATTATACAGCTCAAATAACCCTCCATTAGTAATGTTACTGACAGGGCTGGATAATAGGACAGGCATCTGATCAGTGCTAAGGGCCCTGGGGGTCCAGTGGACTGTGACTTTTTTGAATACTTTGTAGCACTAGAATGCATAGCTTATGTAGAGGTAGGTAAACTCTATCTACGTAGGTTCCTCTGGTAACTGTCCTTCTGATGTACAGGAGCCAGTACTCAGTGTGTGATGAGGCATGCTGCGATGAGGCAGGATGCAATGTGGCTTTGGTTTGTTTTTGGTGAAAATAGTACTACCATGGTAACAAGGTAATGCCACGTTTATACATGACATTAAATTCTTTTGTTTTAACGCCTTTCACATATCCAGTTCTTCACTGCACAGAACCTTAAAAGTGTTTGTATGTCATTATCACTGCAGATATGGTTTGTCTCTCTGTGACGGATTTTCTGCTTGTTCTATCAACTAGTTTAAATTAACCACATTGGATTTACGAAACGAAATGCAAAAATGTACAGCAGATTTCTGTTCAAATAGACATGCCCAAAATAAACTATTTTTCTTTTATTTTTTGCCATAAACAATAACTGGTAACATTTTCAATGAAGTGCTTAGGAGGACACAAGCTCCAGTATATGGTACAAATATTATGAAAACATTAAATATATACATTTTTCACCATTTCAACATAAAATGCAATCAGGCATGAAATGATTGAAAGGCTTTTCCAATACAGTAACAATCAAACTATAACGGACTTGAGGTAAGATTTCACCTTTCAGGCTGTCAAATATTATCATATTTAGTGACAGTACAAAATTGGCACCGTTTCAAAGAACCGAAGACAGATAAATGTCACATTTAATCGCATTTCATCGCAATGCCCAATAGCAATTGACGTCTCCATTGCGAATCGGATGCTGCATACTTTGAAATGTTTCCAAATTTGCGTTGTCAGTGAGAGTCTGTCAATGTTTTTGGCTTGATGAGATAACTCCTACCCATTCCTATAAATACTATATTAATGAATGTGTCTCCAGCTTTAGGTTGTCGTGATGATAAAGAAGTTTGTTTTTGATTATCAGATGCAACTCCAGCCTGTATCTTTAGCTCAGCCCACTAGCTGCTTTCTATGCTAAGTTTATTTTCTTGACAGAAACAAGTAGAAGAGCAAATAACACATTTTCACCTGAAAACAATACATTTCTCTACTGAATGAAAAGGTTATATTTAGCAATCTCCCAAAATAAATGAAATCTCTAACGAGAGGCTGCCCATTACAAACGTGTCACATTTAGTGTGGTATTCTCATTTTGCAGCTTTTCAATTTCCCTCATTGAAAGGTCTGTCCCAATTGACTTTTGTGGAGGTCCAGGTTTCTGGGGGGGGGGTTCTCAGTAGGGTGTCCTTCTAGTTCCATTAACTCTTTAAGATTGATACTGATTGCTCTGTTGAGAGACCTACACCATCTCCCCATTCCCTTTGTTCTGTCAGGTCAATGAGGCAGCCTTGACGGAGCATAATCTGGATGAAGGGGGTCATTTGATGGCTTGCCTGAGAAAAAAATAACGCAAATGAATTATAATCACTTGTGGCACCAGTAACTTTTGCTCTGATTTAGCAAAAGCTGTCTGTAATAGTGCAGCTGGTGTTTGACTAACGTTAGTAAGTTAGCTAACTTTGACATAGTGTGTAGTAAGTAACGTTAGTAGCTAACAGTTATTTACTGTAGCTGTGTCAATACCATCAGGAACTGGTTAGCTGGTGTCACTGCAATACCTACACTTCATTTAGCAAGGCAGCCGCTAGCTTTAACTTTAAAACCTCCAAACAGAGCTAGGTAGCAAGCTAGCAGGAAAGCAGCAAATGTGAGAAGTTGTTGGTGAACGACAACTGTACTAGCTAATGTAGCCTACATTAGTAGGGTGACCAGACGTCCCGGTTTGCCCGGGACTGTCCCGGTTTCAAGCTGGGTGTCCCGGGTCCCGACAAATATCTGTAAAACACTAAAATATCCCGGTTAACGACATTCCAAATTGTCCCGGTTTTCACCACAATAATAATACTGTAATTATTCCATATACGAGTCGTAGCCAAACAAACAACTGCGTAGAACTGCGTAGCAAAGCAACAATTATCATCAAAGCTCAAAAAGCCCCCCGCTCCACCAACCACTAGCACGTATGATGACCAACATGCGTGCATAAGCGAATACATGTGCGCGTGCATTAACGTGCGGTTACACAAGGGTCCCGGTTTGGAGGTTTGAAAATGTGGTCACCCTATATATTAGCTAACGTTAGAGTAACGTTACCGACGTTAGCGACACTTGTAAATGATGGTTATTATTAGCTAGCTACATAGCTAAGGATAAAGAAGGCTTAAGTAGCCAGCCACTTGCCGATTATGAAATGGGTACTACAGACCTAGAGTTGTCATTTGGCACCAATCCTTCACGTTTGAGTGCTGCAGCCCAGGCTTCTTTTGTTTAGGGAATCTAAAAACGTTGATTTCCGACATAAGATTTGTTCCCGGTCGAAGGGAACATCTAAATACTGAACAGCATGGACCCAAAGGGAGTTTTGACATGTTGTTTAATAAGAATTTGTTTAAATACTTAGCTATCTCTGTTTGAAAGTTAATTGTAAATCGATGTACTAACGTTACTACTGACTGCAATGTTTCGACCGGTAGGTTAGTAGGGACAATTACGTAATTTTGTTGGTGAGTGAAAATTCCATTGAAACAGTCTATACTTCATTGGTGTTTACACGTTTTATACTGAATGAAAAGGTGATATTTAGCAATCTCCCAAAATAAATACATCTCTAAAGAGAGGCTGCCCATTACAAACTTGTCACATTTCAAACTGATAGCGGAACAAAATTTACATTACATTGTGATACAAGGCTAAAAGGGCTGAGCTAAAGGGTGACAATAAGCGGTGAATGGCGAGGTTTCTCAGATCCAGTCAGCATCCAGGATTTGTTGGTGCGCCATTTACAGCGCGTGCTATACACCGGAATGTCGGTCAGAACTAGCCCAGAAGGACTACAAGGTCATACCCTGAACACTGACTAGGATGTGCACAAATTTGGAACGCACAGGAAGAACTGAAACAGGCTACTCAATGAGATGCTTTCAAGGTAGGCTGGTGTGTTGTGTCTGCGTGTCTGTGTGTGTGCGTGTCTGCGTGTGTGCGTGTCTGTGTGTGCTTGTGGCAGGGGGGTTCTGAAAGAGGATGTGTGTAATTGAAAGAGGATGTATGAGAGAAAAAGTGCGACAGGGTGTAGGCGGCCATTGTAGGTAACCTTATTAGACCAGTAAAGTTGGTTAAGTGTTTTCATAACACTCTTGGCCAGGCTCAAAAGCTATTTATTCTCTGTATCCAAAGAGACAGTTATGTTTTCCCACTGACATTCCTCTACAGACAATCACACGACGGAGCGTCCAGCTCCAGTGGGAGCGAGGTGTCAAAGTGAGCCTGCTCAAAGGACTCAAAAATGGGACAACAGAGGAGTACGCACTGCTGGCAGAACCAGCCAGACCACGTCAGGACTTACAACCATTTAGTTTACTGAGTCTAATTAGGGTACCTCTGTACGTTTCCTCTGCCAGCACCAGGGGTTAGGGCATTAACAGAGAGCTCAGTGACAGCTGCAGTGTGTCATGCTTGCATATGAGATTGGAAGACTCAAACAGACTCTGAGCACTTGTGTACCATTTTGATCGCCTGTGAGATAACCTTAAAGAACAATACAAGAAAGCAATGTCAACAGCACGTGATGTTGCCAAGTGGGCACGCATTTCCACACATGATCGGGGGTGGGGGGCTAATTGAACGTCACACATCACACATGACGAGTTCTGAGGAGATTAAATAGGTTGTTGACGTATTCAAGTCTGCTTCCATGTCTTCCATAGTGATGTTATCGCCCCCCCCCGAGCCCCAGTATGGAGTGGTGAGACGCTGGGTTTTAGTTGGACTGGAAGGAAGTTTGGCACCAAACAGGCAGTCCCACCGATGACTCAGTGATTCTCCCTTCCCCTCCTCCCCTCTCCTCCCCCTATCTCTCTCCTCTCCTCCCCCCTTTCTGCCCACCTGGAGATTAGTCAGTCTCCCACACACCGCTCCGTTCGGCAAGCTGCTCCACCAGTCCACCAATCACAGAAAGTGGTTCTGTCGTAGTGGCCGGGCCGTCTGCATCAGAGAGAGAAATGGTGATGACTTAGGCAGGGGGAGACTGGGGGAGACTTAGACCACAGTCCTGGGTGCAGTAATGTTTCTACTGGAGCAGGTACAATATGAACATACCGATCAGAACCAAAATCTCCTTTATTTAGTACATTTACAAAAAAAGTTTGCTTGATTTCTTGGTGCTGTTGGTAGTGCACAAAAAATATAGGACAGTGTGTACTGTAGGGGAATATTACACAGTCTACATACCTGAAAATTGCTTCGGTCTACATAAATTTATGTCCAGCACTCTTTGTGCTAAGTCCTGCCCATACGGGTTGGAGGACTGAGAGCAGTGGGAGTTCCCCTATACAGCATTTTACAATAATAACCATTGAGTAGATTTACAGTTAGTTCTACATAATATATACATCTAACTCACGAAAACAGAATGTCTCAAACTGCATTTGTGCGTCCTAGAAGGAACAGGCTGAGGCGCCTTTTCTGATATGCTCTATTTGGTCCATAATCATTCCAATAGACCCCCCTGGAAGGTTCTGCCTCCTCACTTTGCCACTGCACCACCCAGTGATCTGACCTCATCCCGTACTCAAAGGCTCAGCCCTTAGGCCGTGCGGTGTGAAGAGATCAGAGACGTGGGCGGCGTCTGGATTTCTCTAACGGGACATGCGGTGTCAACAGGGCCGCAATGCCGTCCTCCCTGGGTGGGTGGCCTGACGAGGAGAGGCACAACAGAGGATGATAAAAACAACGCAGTCAAACTCCTGTCCGCTTCATTAGACCGTTACACGAGGAGGCGGACTGGATGTCTTTCCAGTCAATAAGCAATTGACCCCCAACCGCCGTGTAAAGCCATGATTTAATCACCATGAGAACCACTGCTGTGGATAATGAATTCTTATGCAAAATTTAACTAAAGCAGAGGGGGAGGCCTGGGGGGGGGTGGATCCCGCCTTGTTACTGGGAGATGATCAAGTCCGCATGGGCATATTTGAATCCGACTCTACATGGACTCTTGTGTTTGGACGACTCAGTGAATCACAAATGGTGTAGCGGTAAACATTAAAGCTCTCATAAATGACATTAAATACCAGGGTAGATTGAATGTGTAGCTTAATTTAAGATTGTCTATCAGATTGGATCTAAACCTACCGCTTTGCATGACTGGTATATACTGAAAGAATACGGGGAAATTATTCCAAGACACATTTATCTGCTGCAATGAATTGATTTTCATTGTTGGACACAAAAAGGTGTGATTAATTTGCAGGCTATGGCGTCTTAGAGAACAAGATGTTTTTACAGTAGTAATTGGAGTTGACAGAAACCTGCAGCGCATTACTCTTTCTTATTCTCTCTCTTCATTCATTATGATAATGTTGTTTACCAGCTGAAAAGACTGCAAGAGCAACAAAAACCTGAGCTTTTGTCCGAACACTAATCTACTGTAAATTTTCACAAACATTAGGAAGACAACCATATAATTCCCACGCAAGACCAGATAATCGGGTTTTTAACGTGTGTGTGTGTGTGTTTGTACATCTCTGCATAACAGGGACAAAAATGGTCACAAATTGTTGTTAAATCGGAAAGATGGCTAATGGCGACATTTGGCTTAGGTATTAGGTTTAGGGCCACATTTACGATTGGGGTTAGGGTTATAATTGGGTTTAGGCATTACCGGTGACGTTTAGGGTTAGGCATTAAGGGTAGGTTAAGTTTAGGCATAAATGTTAGGTTCTTTTAGGTTAAGGTTAGGTTGAGGTTAAGGTTATAACCACTTTTTGATTTTGCATGACAGTTTACACACCTTTATTTTTGCATAGAAATGTAACCACCTTTTGTGAAAACAAAATTCATTGAAAGCATGAAGAACTTGGATCCCCATGTGGCAAGGAGCAGTCGTAAGTCAGGACCTCGCCGGACAGCTGCATCCTTCGGCTGGCTGGCCTCCACAAGCCCCCTGGCTGAAAACACTTCTGGGAAGCAAAAAATAATAACAGTTTACTCAGGCAGTCAGGAAACCGAAGTCAGGATTTTATAAACAATATACTGCCTGTGGTTGTTACCGAAAACATTTTGGAACAAATACATGGAAATAAAAACTCTTCCTCTTAGCTGCCTACGACACTGCAACTTGAGAACACTATCACCTCAGACAAAGTCAGAATGGTTGAGAGCAACAGGCCATTTCTCCGGACTGGTGAAACACATTTGAGTCTGCCCCAACCACTTCCACTGCTGTTGGCCTTCAGAGTTCCCCCTGAGAGGAGCCCCGTTTCACCTTTCATCCAGTAGCAGTGAATGAGGTGCAGGCGAGATGCTTATACTGGAACCTTATAAAGCAGCTGGGCGCTATAACCTGGTCTATTACCCCCCCCTTTTCTGGTTTTCTTCTCCCTACAAACATCTGAAATTGCACAGGACTGAAAGCTGCTGATGTCATTCCACTTTTCAAATAGGGTGACAAGCTAGACTACTGTTGCCTTATTTCCATCTTGTCCTGCCTGTCTAAAAATAACGACAGTAATAAACCTCTGGCTGTATTCATGGAGGTTCTGTCACTGTCTGATTATGGGTCCAACTGTTCCCTGTGTATACTAATAATGCTACAGTTGGTGCTGTTTACTCCATCATCCACTGTCAAGGTAGACAGTTCAGGGATTGGTTCTGCCACCGACTCCTTTCGCTGCTGGTAACACCCTCCTCCACCTTTATGGTAGACTCCAATGCCAGCCTAAACGCTTCACTTCAGAAAATAGCAACAAACTTGTAAGTCTAAGATGCGTTGCTAGAGTAGGGCGATCCCAGAGTGACCAACAGGCCATGCACTGTCTCTGGGACCAATGTTTTTGGGACAGACCGTCATAGTGGCGCGGTAACGACACATTTTCCCATGAGCAACGGGGTGTCGGTTTCCAAAGCAGTGGGAGAAGGCTTGTTGTGGCTTGTTGCTCACAGGCTTTGAGCCATTATTTTGAAAATACCAGACTAATGACTACCTTAGTCAGAGCGGGCAAAGATCTCTATAGTCTGGTAATGCAAGACTATATTTATGACTAAAACACTATCCAATATACAGCTGACCCTTCACTGAACACTGTGCTGTCCACGCTGTAACCTAGCTTTGAGAACATCCAAACATGCCTCAACCTGGCTGCACCCTCAACAACCTGCCACAGCCTGAATGAGTTGACACCAACAGGTACCCTGGTACACCCTCAACAACCTGGCACAGCCTGAATGAGTTGACACCAACAGGTACCCTGGTACACCCTCAACAACCTGACACTGCCTGAATGAGTTGACACCAACAGGTACCCTGGTACACGCTCAACAACCTGGCACAGCCTGAATGAGTTGACGCCAACAGATACCCTGGTACACCCTGGCTGGACCGCTAACCCTCAATGGATTCCATATGCATATCACTCTGACCTCCTTCTGCACTCACCACCGTGACCTTTACACTCTGACCCCAATCAACACTCAACAAAGTGACCTTTACACTCCGACCCCCAACAACACCAACAACCGTGCCCTTTACAATTTGACCCCAAACAACACTCACCACCGTGACCATTACACTCTGACCCCCTTCACCATTCACCACCGTGACCTTTACATTCTGACCCCCTTCTACAGTCAACATCTTGACCTTTACACTCTGACCCCCTTCTACAGTCAACATCTTGACCTTCAGCACCTTCACAATACATTCTGAATATGTGTGCATTTACTTAGAGGTTAAAGGTTATTCAGATTCTAAATGGGAAGAATGTGAGAGCCTCCATATCAGGTCACTGAACCATTTCATTATTCACACAGCAGAACAAGAACAACAAACTAGCTGAAACATCTGGGCTTCCATGTCATTATTCACACAGCAGAACAATAACAACAAACTAGCTGAAACATCTGGGCTTCAATTTCATTATTCACACAGCAGAACAATAACAACAAACTAGCTGAAACATCTGGGCTTCGTGTGCTGCTTGCTGACTTCATATCTGTTACTGGGATTTGACCGCTTAGGTACGGAAGCACGACTTCCAGTCTGGGGTTTCCTGCTTTATTAACGAAGAAATTTCTTCATGGCCACCATTGCTCTGGGCGGATGGACCGAGGGAGAGACAGTGAGACAGAAAGAGGGAGATAGAAACACCTACAGCTATGCTGCCTTCTGACCAAGACAAATGCCCAAAGAAGGAGGAAGACTGCCTGTCAGTCCCTGGTCCGGGTTGAAGCCTGGGGCGAGGCCTCCAATGAGCCATGCCAGTTGGCAGGATTAGGACTAGTCCTTAGCGAAATTCCCATTTCTCTCCTCATTCCCCCCACTAAACTCTGAACACCACTGGCAGGCTTGTCATTTTAGAAGTGAACCACAAAAAATGCCTAGCACTGATTTCCAGAATTTGGATGCTAGGCAAATATAACCTAGCTTTAAGAACATCCAACATGCCCTTTCTGACCACCATCTACTACTTAATACTAAAACAGCTGCAGAATGCAAGGCTGATTCTGTCTTTGTATTGGGAGAAGGCTGCCCCACATCCATTCAATCCTACAAGCACAAGACGTTGAAAAGATGTCTTTCTGGTTGTGAAGATGTTGAAAATGTTATTATTTTCTCAGTGGGAACCCTGCTAGAGACTAAAGACCCTACGGAACAGGGGAGGGGCTTCTATTTGTTTTGGAAATTGGTGAGCTAATCACCCTATCAGACTGCTCAGGCTGGTTGAAGTCACATGGCATTGATCAATCCATCTCTGTATTTGTTTGGAGAACGCTCCACGTTGACCAAACTGTTTCTAAGGAGATGATGTCACAGACCGAGGGACTGCTATGAATTAAAGCCACACCACTAAGACAATATGACAATGGAAGCCTCTCAAACAGCACCCTATTTCCTAGCACACTACTTTTGACCTTTCTCTATGAAGAGATCAGGGTGCCATTTGGAATGCAGATTGTTTTAAAGCCACGTACACCACAAAGATAATATTACACAAGTTTTATCTTCTGACATATAGAACTTTTAACATTCCTGCCATTCTTAATTCTGAGGTAACACAGGGATAAATTGGATAATCACACTTTACCTTCAGCATTTATTTTACCAGTAAGATATTATCGCAATTTTATGAGGAATGAAAGAAGTGGAAGAATGGCATAGATGGATGACTACTTTCTTTTGAACAGAAGAAACGTTACACTCCCAAGTCTGGCAAATCCATCGTTGCTGCAAAATAAGAAGACTGGCCAAGACTCCAGAGTGGTTACATTATAAGGTCTCTTTCCCCACAGAGAAGGACAGTACTGCACAATTAAAAACGGATAAAGAAGGTATGAGTGGGTTCTAGAATGGAATGTTTGTTTCCTCTGGAGCAAAATGACCTCATTGAGTTCTAATTTAATTTAGGAGGAATCTTATATTTAGAACATTCTTTATGGCTGATGACCTTACGAAAAAGAGGGGCTAAAACATCTGATTGAGTCACACAGGCAGAGGGGAAACCGAGTTTGTCATCTGTCAAAAGAGCAAGTTACTCCAAATGAGTGATATTAGCATGGAGAGGGTTTGCATGTCAGGTCAACATTATGGGAGAGGGAGAAAGAAGAACTAAAAGCAACAAATGATGGGCAGGAGAGATGATACTGTTCAGCAAGGCCTCCGCCGGGGTTCCACTTCTGTCCAGCTGAAGATGCCCAAAACCACAGAGAACTTTTACTGCTATCAGAGAGCACAGAGATCCTTCCGCTTTTTCACACATTCATTATTTGGTCCGTTTTCCACACGCCATATTTCTTTTGTTATAGAACAACCAAACGACCTACAGCATTTATGACAGGTGTCTGGTCTGTGTCAGGACTGTTGACAGGATGACAGCTTCAGGACTTCCTTGATCTTAGGAAATGCAGAAAAAATAAAACAGGAACACATGTTGAACTGGGGGAGCAGGCCCCGCCAGAGAGAAGACAATACACATACACACACAGTGCATACAGATACACGCAATCTTCATGGTTACGGCAGGTAGGTTACATCTGTACATGAGCAGGAAAACAGGAAAATATAAGCACTTCCTATTTGTCAGACACAAAACTTTGGATAGCAGCTCATCTAAATCCCAATCACCTCTGTTCGCAACAGTAAATGTAAATTTAAATGAGCATTTAAATTTGGTTAAAAAGTCAACACATCTGAAATGTTCAAGGCAAATAACGGCACAGGTCATAGAAACACGCTGTCAGTACCACACTATAATGTTGCAATACAGATATGGAGATCTATGTTATACTAGATCTGTGATAGGTCAACTACAGTAATGGTCTGTTGCAATACTATCCACATCTACTAGATCTATACCCAGCCGAGTGCCAGATACTCTATCATATGCAACACATCCTAGGCTGCCGTTAGGACGCTAGGACACATCACCAGGGTTGAGGATGTCATAGTCAGTCAGCCCTGTGGAGACTGGGACATCTGCCTGTAGATGTGAGCTCCACATTATGATATCTCTGTGGATGTGTCCCAATTTACACCCTGTTCCCTACTGTTCTACTGCACTAGGCTCGGGTCTAGAGCAAGGGCACTAAATAGAAAACGTGGTGTCATTTGGGATGCGAGTGATGTGGCCAGCAGCTCACTCCTCGTTGACAACCCGGACACATTACAAGACTGACTGGCATGTGATCCTCATTACCCATAATGCACCGCACGCCTCCTTGGTCTTACTCATGCGCTGCCTGGCAGTTGTGAAACAGCTGTGTGTGGTTTGACAGGGTGTCACCCTGTGTGTTTTTGCTCCTCCTGGAATATGTGTCCCTTATTTCAGCCTATCGAACGCAAAATAGATCACTCTCCAGCCAGAGTTAAGTCCCAAATGACTCCTTATCCCCTATATAAGTGCACAATTTTTAAACAGGCCACTACACACACACACACACATACATGCACGCACACACACACACACATACTTGTTGGTTTTACTATCAAAGGACCGGCAATTAAGTACAATTAAAAAAAAATCTGTAACCCCTAACCCTTACCCTAACCTTAATAACCTTCAATCAATAACCTTTCTGCATAAACTTAAGCTAACCTTAACCCCTGAACATAACCTCTTAATGCCTACACTTAACCACAGTCCTAATTCTAAGCCTAACCTTAACCTCAAATCAGGTAAACCAGACAAATGCCCTAACTTGGCTGAATTTTCCTTGTTTTACAATCATAAAGGTAGTAATACAGTAAAAGAGAAATAGACGCACACAGAGAGACAGTATAGCACTCAACACCCAGAAACACATGCAAGCACACATCAGCAGTAATACACAGTATGAATGTCTTTTTCTCCAAATAACAGAGATGAACAAGTCACATCAGATTTCCAGTCAAAGTCTTGGCTCCCTCCCACACCCTTGAGGCCAGATGGGGAGCTGTACAGGAACATGACAGCATAGTTTGGCAACAGAGGCAGAAAATGTATGTCAAGGCCTTGTCATGACTAGAATTATTCCTCAATCACTGACATTAAACGATTTGAAATGCTAACAAATTTACAAGATATGGTTTGGCCAGATAAGCATGTTTTATCTTCATACTTGTTTACATTTGATCAACAACAATATGCCCAGGACTGGACACCAGGACTGGATATTTCTTTATGTAGTTTACGGTATTCTCAATCTGAAGTTTCTTTGGCAAGTAAAATAAGATACTGGGATCTAAAAAAGTCAACCGTAATTCATATTTAAAAGCATGCATTCAAGTGAAAGGTCATGGGTCGAGGGGGAAAATCTGTCATGTTACAGTGCTACAAAGTTAAACCCCAATTCTGTGGCTCAAATCTGACAATGATTTTGCTATTCATAGGCTGCTTCGTTCAGGGTTATTAATTAAGTGACTTTGACACTAGAGTTACCACCTCTCTAACCATGCAAAGGGGAAGCGAATAGTTCAGTAGTATACACTAGTATTATATTAGGAAAAAGTACTGATATAGGCAAATATAGCCCATTGGATATGCAATCTGTGCTGTCGATAAACACTTTAAGTTGGCAATGTAAATAAACAAAATTCTTTGAATCGGTCATTTTGGCTACTGCGATCGGTAGAACAAGGAAGTAGTCCAAAAGAATGATAAGCGCTGAGGAACGAATTGGAAGAGAGGGAGCGTGTTTTATACACCCATATCGGTGTGTGCACACGATAGCCATCACCGCTGACTTTGCGTTGGTTACCATAGTAACAACAATGCTCTGGCGAAGCTAGGTTTGGGTTGTCGTGTAAAAATTACTGCTCTATGTTTTTGTAAATTACATACAAATGAATGCCAAGCAAATTGTATTTTTTTCTGTGTGTTCATTTTAAATAACATAGTTGTCTAGGTAAACAGATTATTTGCAATTCTCATCTGTGTGCAGTATTATTCTTGTCATAATTATTAGGCTATATTGTTATAATATAAAAACAAAATCACACATTACGATTGCCATTCAATTAAAAACATGGCCAGTTGTGCACGTGCGCAGCTAGCCAGTCAAACCAGTATAAACTCCGGTATTATGAACCCACCCTCCTCCTTTAGCGCACATATAACACCCACCTGATAAGCACACAACTGCACCAACGTTCCTCCAGGCTGCATTTTTTTTTTGGTTTAGGTCCCTGTAGGCCTGCAGTGGGCAAAGTTAAATTGTATAATTCCGGGAAATCCGAAACAGCAATAATTAATTTTTATCCTCTTTTTTTCCTGTCAAATGTTGATGTTGTCAATGAATGAGTGTTTAATTGGTTGACAAGATGAACACTGTTCATTGGTCGACATGGGCGGCGGGCCCTCAAGGGACCAACAAATTTCAACTTGTGAAATTTGCTACCCTACTCCAATTGAAAGTCTATGAGACCTTCATCGCCACCGCGGCCCGTGTGCAGGCGCATTTATATCGCCTTTATGGTCCATATGTCGAAACTTGAAAAAACGCGTATTGATTCCATTGTGAACAAAACTGACCGGTACCTAAACATAGGAAGTATCAGTTCAGTTGAAAACGAGATTTATATAGCGACAACGAAAACATTATTTCGAGGAATACAATATTGGCCTGTTCTTTGAGGTATAACAACACAACTAGTCTTCGTTGGAAGTGTTTTGGAGTAAGTTTCCTGAATTTGGACAATGATAATGTTGCTAATTCCAGACTGGGACAGTTTGTTGTGAAAAATTACTCCATGGGTCTTCAAGAACAACTCGGGACAAGTGTTATTTCATCAAAATATCAATCTTAGACGAGCTATCCCTTTAACTAAAGTAACGTTTGCTGAAGTTTAGTTTAGCAAGCAAGCAAGTTTATTTATATAGCACAATTCATACAAAGAAGCAATTCCATGTGCTTTACAAAGAAAAAGAAAAATATCAAATTATAATAGCATAAAAACAAATACTCAAATGAAAACATCAAAAACAACATCATAATAATAAAATAGAAATAGAATAAAAACGGGATAAAAACATAGGAAGCTATAAAAGCTGTAAGGCTAAACAGTGCGGTTAAGTCTAAGTGCTCAGTCATAGGTGTGAAAAGGGAAGTGTTTAACCAGGATTTAAAAATTGATACCTTTGGGGCACATCTAAGATCTTCTGGTAGTTTATTCTAGTGTTGCATAGTGTGCAGCATAACTGCTAAACGCAGCTTGACCATGTTTAGTTTGGACTCTGGGTTCTACTAGCTGACCTGTGTTCATGGATCTAAGAGCCCTGCTCGGTTTATATTCTTCAAACATATCAGAAATGTATTCGGGGCATAAACCATTCAGTGATTTATAAACTAAAAGCACCACTATAAAACCTATTCTGTAACTGACTGGAAGCCAGTGCAAAGATTTAAGAACTGGAGTGATGTGCTCTGTTCTCTTGGTCCTGGTTAACATTCTAGCAGCAGCATTCTGAATGAGCTGCAGCTGTTTTACAGTCTTTTTGGGGAGTCCAGTTAAGAGGCCATTACAGTAGTCAACCCTGCTGTAGATAAAAGCATGGATGAGCTTCTCTTGGTCTTTTTGAGACACCAAGCCCTTGATTATGGCTATATTTTTAAGATGATAGAATGCTGTTTTGGTGACCGCTTTGATATGACTGTTAAATGTGAGGTCTGAGTCTATCAGAACACCAAGATTATGCACTTGTTCCCTGGTTTTTAGGGCCTGAGAATCCACCTCTTTACTAATACTATTTTTTTTTTTTGTTGCCAAACACATTAATCTCAGTTTTATCTTGGTGTAATTTTAGACACTTTTGGTTCATCCAGGTATTTATGCGTTCTATACAGTGACACAGTGAGTTATTTGATCTGTTGTCATATGGTTCGAGGGCCATATATTTGAGTATCATCGGCATAGCAATGGTAGTTAATGTTGTTGTTCTGTAGAATTTGGCCCAGTGGTAGCATATAGAGATTGAACAGAAGTGGTCCGAGAACTGATCCCTGGGGAACTCCGCATGTCATAGCCACCCTATCAGATTCATGATTACCAATGGTGACAAAGTAACTCCGGCCATCTAGATAAGATCTGAACCAATCAAGGACTGTCCCGGAGAGTCCTACCCAATTTTCCAGCCTATCTAGAAGTGTTCTATGATTTACAGTGTCAAATGCTGCGCTGAGATCTAATAGAACCAGAACTGTTATTTTATCGGAATCAGTATTCAGCCATATATCATTTAAACTTTTATCAGGGATGTTTCAGTACTGTGGTGAGGTCAGAAGCCTAACTGAAATTTGTCTAAGAGACCGCTTGAGTTCACACAATTGCTGAGCTGATTGAAGACAACCTTCCCAATGATCTTGGCTATAAAAGGGAGATTTGATACAGGTCTATAGTTGTTCAATATAGATGCATCCAGTGTTCTCTTTTTTAATAGGGGCTTAATGGCAGCTGTTTTTAGAGACGTTGGGAAAATGCCTGATTGCAGAGAGCTATTAACTATTTGCTGTAGGTCCATTGTTATAGAGTTAAAAATTGTTTTAAAAAAGTCTGATGGCAGTGTGTCGAGACAACATGTAGAAGCTTTAAGATCTCGAACTGTTTCTTCTAGGGATTTTTGATCAATTGTATTAAATTGTGACATAATAACCAAGTTATGTCTTGGTGGTCGTGGTGACGGTACAGTGTCCTTCTTAGGCTGTGCAGTTCTGATGGTCCGTCTAATACTTTAAATATTTTCACTAAAGAAACACGCAAATTCATTACATTTCACAGTGGACATGAGTTCTGATGCTATCTGCTTTAGGGGGTTTGTAAGCTTGTCGAACATGGCAAATTGACTGCAGGGATTGTTGATATTCTTGTTGATCATTCCCGTTAAATGTTGCTGTCTGGCACTGCATAACTCATTGTTGAAGCTACTAAGGCTTTGTTTATAGATGTCATAGTGGATTTGAAGTTTAGTTTTCCTTCACTTACGTTCCACTTTCCTACATTCTCTTTTCAGGGCGCTTACCATCATGGTGGTTCTCCATGGTGTTTTCTGTTTGCTCATAGTTTTCTTTACCTTTATCGGTGCAACACGATCCATGACATTCAATATTTTGGCATTAAAATTATCCAGGAGTACATCAACTGACTCAGCACTTGTTGTTGGAGAGATAGCTATGGCTTCCATAAACTTAGCGTTGGTACTCTCATTAATGTACCTTTTCTTAACAGAAACAGAGTTTACTGGAACATTCGGGGTGATCAGTGATTCAAAAAAGACACAGAAATGATCAGACAAGGCCAAGTCTTTAACCATGACAAAGGAAATATCGAGACCTTTAGAGATAACCGGATCTAGAATGTGGCCTTGAGTGTGTGTACGCTCTTTCACATGTTGAGTGAGATCAAAAGTGTCAAGTAGTGCAAAAAGTTCTTTGGCATTGTTGTCCGTACAATTATCTATATGGATGTTAAAATCCCCTGTAATAATAAACAAGTTTTAGTCAACTGATTTAAAAGAGAGTAGTTCAGCAAAATCATCAATAAAATTTGCAGAATATCGTGGAGGTCTGTAAATGGTTAAAAACAAAATTTTGGAGGCACCCTTCAATGTAAAACAGAGGTATTCAAAAGAAATAAAATTACCAAGTGTATTTTCTTTGCACGGGAATGTATCTTTGAATAGGGCAGCCACTCCTCCTTTCCTACCATTTCGACACGTATTCATATAGCCAAATGTTTCAGGTGCTGTCTTGTTAAGAATAGTAGCACTACAGACTTCTGTTAGCCACGTTTCAGTGAGAAACATAAAATCTAGGTTGTAGGATATTATAATGTCATTTACCAAGAATGATTTGTTGGCGAGAGATCTGATATTAAGTAAAGC
>JACXGI010005272.1:26856-48147 GCA_016801175.1 Esox masquinongy | reverse complement strand
TTCTGGTGTCCTTTGACAGCTCTTTGGTCTTGGCCATAGTGGAGTTTGGAGTGTGACTGTTTGAGGTTGTGGACAGGTGTCTTTTATACTGATAACAAGTTCAAACAGGTGCCATTAATACAGGTAACGAGTGGAGGACAGAGGAGCCTCTTAAAGAAGAAGTTACAGGTCTGTGAGAGCCAGAAATCTTACTTGTTTGTAGGCGACCAAATACTTATTGTACCGAGGAATTTACCAATAAATTCATTACAAATAATACAATATGATTATCTGGATTTTTTTTTCTCATTTTGTCTCTCATAGTTGAAGTGTACCTATGATGAAAATTACAGGCCTCTCTCATCTTTTTAAGTGGGAGAACTTGCACAATTGGTGGCTGACTAAATACTTTTTTGCCCCACTGTATGTCTGGTGAATGTATGAAAACCGAGTTGGATTTATTCAGTCCCCTTCACACAGACATCTATTGAGAACAATTCATATGTTGAAATAACAACCCTATCGGCAATATCACACGCAGCCCCTCTGGAGTTCTTTATTGGAAATGGTGAAGATTACATTGAACAATACTTTGCTGTACCTACATCTAAAAGTCACTAAACCGGATGTGCTCAAGCGCTACTTTTAACCAATGCAAAGCACCCGATTGAAAGGGTGTGTATGAAGACTTTTAGTTTACCTGCGGGGAGTCGTGTTTGTAACCAGGAAAACCTATTTTTAGGAACCCTGCCAAAATGCATTGTCATTGGATTGGTGGACAATGACAGTTTTACAGAAAGTGATACAAAAAAAATCAATATAATTTCAAACATTATAATTTTGAGTTTATGGCTATGTATGTGGACCGTCAACAATTTCCTAGCAAACCATTCCAACCAGATTACACATCGGGATCAGCAGTGCGTGAATTTTACCAACTGGCCCTAGCTTCAGGGAAACACCTAAAGGACCAAGCCATGGCTATTGACCGGTCTGACTTCTTACACGGCTATGCTCTTTATGCATTCAACTGTGCACCGGATGAGGAATGTGGTCAGCACCTATCCCTGATTAAGTCTGGGAATGTCCGACTTGAGATGAGGTTCAGTCAAGCACTACCCCACATGATTAATTTGGTTATTAAATTTTTGACTCCATTATCAAAGTGTCCAACCGGAGGCAAGTCATGGTTGACTACTTTTAGGAAAACGGTGTGGAAATGAATACCGCAGACTTGACCGGTGTGGTGAACCAATTTTCATCTAGGACTCATTTCTACGGTGTGCTAGCATGCGACCAAGTACCCGGTGGACCTGTCCGAGATGTAGCATCAATGATGATTGTTAATACACACCCATCTAATCACCCCGGAGAACATTACCTGGCTATTTACATCACAGATGACGGCATCAGAAGGTTTTTTGACAGTTTTGGAAACTCCCCAGATTTTATGTATTTTGCCAAGTCAATCAAGGCTTTTCTGCAAACCTGGGAGAGTGTGGAATACAGCTCAAAACAAGTCCAGGGTGTGATTTCGACCACTTGTGGGCAACATTGTGTGTTCTTTCTCTATGAAATGACAAGTGGTCTGAGTTACAAAGAGGTTATGTCTTTTTATACTGATGATTTACAAAAAAATGATATATTAGTCTGCAAGTTTTTATCTAAGATGTTTGATAGAAATGTTTAATTGTATAGAACATGCTCAATCTTGTGAATCGTTTAATTTGTGTCATGGTTGTTGAAGAAATAGAAAAGTAAATCATGTGTATGTCAGCTTTATTATTCAAAAATAAAACCATTTGTAAAACCACATCAATGTGTACATAGTATTTTTCATACAACAATTATTCAAGGCAAAACATACACTTTGACAATGAATCACAAATTATTAAAAAAAAAACATTAAATAAAAACACATTAAAATGGAAGCCATTTTGTGGAATCTGTGGTAGGGGATACAAAGAAAGCTTTGGTTGGTTGATAACCAGTTGCGGGGGGTGTGGTACTGGGAGTAGGTGCCGGGGGTGTGGCTAAATAATCCAGTGTGTCGCCAGGCGTTTGTTTATACAAATTGATTTTACGCCTTACAAGCTCATTTGGAATAGTTGTAAAAGGCATGTTGAGACATGCCATGGCCGCTGAGAACTCACCCCAACCCAAAGGCCTTCTAGTGTCAGCAATTTTGTTGGTTGCTGTCACACTTTTAACCAGATCCAACAGGTGCGAACCTTTGATTATGTCCTTTGAAAATGAATTCACTGTTTGGAAAAGTACATGAAGTCAAATCTTTAGACATGAGCATTCTATTTAGAATATATTCAACAGTATTCTTACTCCTCGCAGGCACACTGTCCAAAATGTAATCAACAAGGTTAACATTTCGATCAGCAGTTTGATCAGTCTCAGTCATGTTTTGTACATCAGCCCCAGTCTCAGACACGGGTAGACTTAAAGTCAGTGTATTTGTGTTAAGCTCACCCTGTTTAACAATAGTCAGGTATCTTTGTGAAATGGCAGAGTAGCTTTTAGCTTTTTCATGTAAATCCATATCAGTTTTCATCAGTATATTGCGTATCGATGAGTCCAAATCATTTTCAACAGATTGTCTTACATCGGTGCTAGTCGTTTTGGATTCTCACAGTTTTTCTAACTGATGTTGCAGAACCAGAAACATTTTCTGAGCATGATCCATGTTGTTTAACTGTGTCTCGATGCAATTAGTTTAAGAATGGAACTGCTACGCTTAGTAACGGTAGTGGAAAACCTGGTTGATGGTTTTTCTTTTCTTTGCGACTGAAGTGTTCTTTCTAGGCATGTATATAATGTTGGATTTTTCTCTCTTCACTTTACGCAGCTGCAATTCTGTCAAGGGTATATTACCGTGCCTTAGATTAAGAGCAATTTCACAGAGTGATAAAATGAGGTCTGTGGAAGCAGTTTCTAAAATAACTTTTTGTTGACTCGGCGGTGCCTTAAACAGCATCTTCAAAAGTGATAGATTTCTACTAATGAGTTTAGACATCATCAAACTTTCTTAGGAATGCACACAACAGGCCAATCCCCGGAAAACAATCCTGTTCCCAGATGGTAGTCTTCTGGTGTTGTAGCCTTAAAGTCTATAAGTAAATAACCAAAGGGTGGGTGCGTTGCATCTTTAAAACTCTCCATGAAGAACCGAGAAAGGCCGGGGTTTATTTGTCTTCGTAAAATACTAATCTGCTGATTGTCGTGTGGGTTTTTAAACAAGATGAGATCATTTGTATTCAAGTTAATAGTTCTACTAGATTTCCCTTTAACAAACATGTTTTGGACAAGGTAGATGGCACTCAGGTTACGGTGGTGTGAATATTGTGTGAAAACTCCATCTCCAAACTCTCTGATGCACTTTTCAAGAAATCGTCAATAATTGAAAGGTTGTTTTTCTATATCGTTAACAGATTGTCATCACACAACAACGTTGGTAAACCTTCGATAAAAATAATTTCTCTCAACTTCAACATTTCATCATACAATGGTTGCCAACATGAATAAACCCAGACTATATTCTGAATTTCTTTGGAGAAAAAAACATCAGCATTATCCAGCAACATCTTCACAAAATACGTTTTACCCGAGTTACTGGGTCCGCTAATGACACAGCTGAATGGGTGTTGTAGTCGTGGGTCAAACCCGCTACGGTCATTATCCATCGTAAAATGTGATTTAGTATCCGTAAGGCCTTGTGCTGTAATCGGGGAGAAGTACACACTTGTTGTATACAACTCTGAAGCGTGTGGACACTACTCAGTTTTTCAATTTGAACACTCTTTTGTCTCTAGCAATTGTGTCTGCATTAGCAAGGACATGATCATCATCACCATCTTCGCCTTGTACATAGTTATCAACCAGTCTTGTTAGCGTCTCCAAATTTACAATACCCGAGTTGCAGCTGTTGAGTGTAATGCCTTTTGCTTTGAGACAGGTCAGACCTTTAACGGTTTTGTAACCCTATGTCTTTGGGCCACCACTAACAAATTGTGCGATGCTGTCACCATCTGGTAACTCATCGGTCAAGTCACCCAAGAATGGGCCTAGAGGGGGCACCCAATCCCCGTGGCGTGTGATCACTGAATCAGTATCGGTGGAAAGCAAATGTCTATCCAACTTCTCCAAGAGTGAATAAAACTTGAGTCTAGCATAAGCTGTTGTGAACGCGGCAATAAAAATATTGCCGTTACGTGGTTTGATTGGTGTCTGTTTTGTGTAATGCCACTGTACAATTGCAATAGCTGTGTCTGAGATGAAAGAGAAATGACTAACTTCTGTTTCACTGGAAAAAAGTTAGTGGCTAAAGTCCTCCGGATCTGTAATTAACATTGTGTTCATAAGGTTAGTCTGCTCAACCATCGTCCCCCAAAGACTATTCATTTCCAATTTAACCAAAGGTCATCTAGCACTGTTTACAACAATGTTCTCCTTATCAAGCTGCACACCCTCCTTTTCATGATATTCACGGATATACTGTTCTTTAGCATCATCGTCAACCACTGATGGCGGGAAGCCACTAGCTTCCTGCTTGTGCTTCAGGAATGTTCTCATGTAATCTGCAAACAGATTTTCTGATGTCCTGGTGAAACTTTTCACAATGCGATAACCTTTCCCAACGGCCTTAACCAGCTCAACAGAAACCCAGGTATCAGTTAAAGCTCTTTCTGAATTAGTATCTGAGCAATCAGTTACCTGGTTTTCAGACTCTGCACATAATCTACACAAGGGAAAGAACAGCCTTTTGGCTGACACACAGTAGCCCTAACAATACCAAAGTAGGTGTCTAGAGGTTTGAAATCTCGAAAGATTATGTTTGGGTGCCCAATCGGATAAGTCTTTGTCTTGTTGCAGAATGACAATCTGTATGAAGACACACACTACAGCTGTGTTTACAACCGTGATCACCGCGGGTGTTAAAACCTGTATAACACCAATCACAGACATACGATACCCCCAGAAAACCTTTAAGATTCATGATGCCATAGAAATGGTTGTCGTGTAAGTGCATAAAGACAGTTCTGGGATGTTGGTCCTCGCTGTTTTAAAACTTAGTAAAGCCACCAACGCGGGTCCGGTGAAAGACTACTATTTTAGACCCTGTCATATGTTCAAACCGACCAATATCTGTGAATGCCACACAAGCATCTAACCATAAACTAGCACCTGTATGTAACTCACGACCACTAGCCACTGCCTCATCATATGTGTACTGTGGGTTCAACATACCCACCAAACAAACGTAAAAACATGTAGAATCATTCGACACCACATATAAATGCTTTCTATTCTTTGTGATAATCTGATCTATCAATAGTGTTTTGGCTTACATTGGGCGCCCCCTCCTCCCCTCATGGTTGTTGACAACTCGCAACACTAGCTCTAGTGATTCATCAACCAAAATCTCTGCATTACTCTGCATAACACTTTCAAGTAACCCACCAAATGTGTGTTCATTATATTCATCAGCTCTCATGGTCACATGTAGAGATTCACCAAACAGTTCTATCTGTAGGCGGTCAGCTGGACCTTGTACAAAGTCTGATGCTCTAACAATCAAAGTATCCAAACCTTCCATAATGTGTGCATAAAACGCGCCAAAATCATCAACTTCGCCGTTATTTTGGAAATTTACAGACTGTCGTAATTCCACATTGTTAAATTGGTTACGCTGTGTCACTCTAACATCACCAACACCGGTCTGTGCTAAAGATCTGAACCTTTCAAAATCAGCCGGGTTGTTGTAATGAGTATGCGTCAGAGTATGTAGGTGTGTCAACAAGATCGTCTAAAAAATGTGGGCTACTAATCTCGGTTAACAAACCTTGCATCTGTGGATTAATGTCTGTATCGCTGTGCAACAATGCATTAACTTGCTTATGTGTAATCTGTATATTAACAGATTCACAGTTTTTTACCTCTTGATGGGGTGACCCCGGTGCCGACATGCGGGGTCTTTTCGCTGTATTGTGAGTATTATCTATGGGGGTATCCCTGTGTGCACTTGTGTTAGGCACGGTCTGTTGGTTATGTGTAGAGGTTGATGGTTGTTCAGTGTCTGGTCTGTTGTTAGCACTGTCTTTCGCCATTTCTCGAGCTTAACGTGTAAAATAATGATCGACTTACAGGTTAAAATATTATACTAACTCAAACATACATTTACATACATCACAGTTTTGATGAGTTGACTGTATAGATGTATTACCTTCAGCTTTCAAGCATTGTGTAATGGGGATAACTATGAAACAAAAACTCTGACGCTGTACAGCCACAAGGTGGGGGGTTCCGTAACTGAAGCCATTATGGTATTGTAGTAGTCTCCAACATCACCCCGCTCCACATTGCTGGTTGATATAGAGTACAAAGATTCAGCTATATGCAGATTGTCATAATGTTAATAACATTTTAGAACACCACTGAAAATGTCAGTGAATGTTTACACTTACACAAAAAGTATCTGTTCAGGATGTTGTGTAAAATCATAACCGTGCAGTCCAACTGGCACTGATGCTGGTTACTTGGTCTGAAATAAAGTGGGTTAACAGAAGACCTAGTGTATACAGGTATTTAAAGCTGATGATTACTAATGTTAAAAGACTACTTACCAAACTCTGTAGGTCCAAAAAGGTGTTTTCCAAACAAGGCTGTGTTGAATTCCACACACCCCTAAACCACAGATATAAAACAGACAATATGAAAGACAGATAAAAGCTTAACGTTTGGATTGCCCCATCATTTTCATTATGTAATTGTTTCATACATTCTTAAAAAGTCAAAATGTGTCGTTTGTTAGCTTTTATAATTGCAACACAATTCAAAACAATTATTTCAAATAAAATAACTTGTAAACAGCCTACACAGCGCTCGAAACGGCAGATGTCTTCTGTGGAAGCCGCGGATTTAATAATGACAACACAACCTGTAGGCCTCCAAAGGGTTATGCCAACTTTGTCATTGGTTACATATCACCGTTCACCACTTCAGAATATATCGTTACCATTAAATAAAATTGTGATCGGTCGGATGGAGCTAAAATATTTAGTTCAGGTATTTGTTTACATTTGATACTTCCGTTCCGGTTGAAACCTGTTCTCGTTAGTTATCACGTCTTTGCCGCGACATCACGTCATTTCATTTTATCTATCATCCACTTTCATACACCAGCCAGCATTTATCTTATTATTCAAAACAACATTTAACAGACATAATATAGGTCCAAAATACAGCATACAAAAATCTGAATTCATGACACCCGAAAGTTGCGCACACGCACACACACAGGGTTGGGTAGGTTACTTTTTAAATGTAATCCGTTACAGTTACAAGTTACCTGTCCACATTTGTAATCAGTAACGTAACTTTGATTACTCAAACAGTAACTTAATCGGTTTACTTTGAATTACTTTTAGATTACTTTCATTTTAAGAGGCATTGGAAAACAAATAGGAATAGCCTATAACCAACTGAACACCTTTTGCGGGATCAATCCATGTTAGAGTTTACATAGCTGGCCAAAAACGGAATTCACATTTTACCTTATGGGTTGTGTAGGCTACAGTGCCTTTGGAAATGGGTTTCTAAACCATTGCTTTCTACTTCAATATGATTGGGCTACATCGCTACATCACACGCTGAAGGTCTGTCAGATATTCAGTCATTCCAATTAATCCAATAAACCTCGATCTTCCAGAATCTGACTTTTTATTTGAACATAACCCAAAATCTAATAACGCTTAAGCCTTCTCTGTTATTTGTGATTTATTCATGTTTTTAATTGCTTCAAAACATTGTTGTAAAATAAATGGCAATTACTCGAAAAAGGTATTGACGTTGGATATAAAAATTAAGATATCCATAGCTTTTCGCGCATAAACTAAATCTGCAGTAGGCTGATGATTTGCTCCACAACCAACATTGTCAAAATGTTGCAGAAACCCCCTGCACGCGAATGCACGTTTGCAATCGTGAACACCCGCATAGAAACAAGATTTACCCGTGCTAACATAACCTGCGATTATTATGGCCACCAGTGATGGATTTTCAAAACGCAAATGAAAGAAATAAACTGTGATTATAAACCTGCACTCTTAGCTTAAAGTAAATGACGTCAGCAGCCAATGATAACCAATAAACACAATTTTCAGAGATGCAAAGCAAGCAGAATCACATGGCCTACCTGTATGGACAGAGTTGATGTGGCCGCGACAAATGCAAATAATCATCCTTTGGCAGAGTGCTTCCCAACACACCTTTTCTCCTCAAATGTCGTGGTAAATTCCATATAATGTTTTATCTGTAACGTGGTTACAGCTATCTAACAAATAGTTGCCTAATCTATTAAACAATTCCTGTAAAAGTTCTTCGGTGCAACTCGTCCTGGCTGTGTTGTTCGGTGCATTTGACAAATAAACCTTGAAACTTGAAAAAGATATAACACCAGGTAGGCTATTGCCTATCATTGTTCTGAGAATTATGCATCGAGTAGATAACTAAATGACATTTTATGACTCGGCTAATATTATGCGAAATATACTCTGTTTTTACCAGCAATCCAACCAACCAAAACCGGAGAAATTTAAACTAGCGCTTCCTCCGTCACTAAACTGGTTATGCGCGTCAACCTTTGGGCGCATGATGATCACACACAACTGAGGCGCGCAATTCATATTTTGGTTCAAATAACGATGTTTTTATAACATTAAATAATAAACTCAAACATACAACGTGTCATAATTATTTCGCGCACCTATTCCTTTTCAATTGAAGTAATCCAAAAGTAATCATCATTTTTTTCAAAAGTATCTGTAATCCGATTACAATATTTTTGTTGGTAACGTAACGGATTACAGTTTCTGTTTTTTGTAATTAGTTACATGTAATTACAAGTTATTACAAGTATCTGTAATCCAATTACAAGTAATCTGTTACATGTGACGGATTACTTGTAATCGGATTACAGATACTTGTAATCAGAGTTGTGTAATACTCCACAACTCTGCGCACACACACACACACACACACACACAAACACAGGTATTTACTAACTCCCAAACACTACAGTTTGTAAGCATCGTTGCCTGTTAAACAATTCTACCAATTTGTAGACAACATTCTCGCGTTAATCCCCATTGTACAATTTGATAAGAGGCATTTAGAAACGTTTTGTTCGCCAGAAATAACATTTCTTATGCTGTCAACGAATCAGCGTTGTTCATGCAAATTTAAACTCAACCTTCTGGGTATGTTTGTAACTTTTTGCCATATAATACAACTCAGAGGTTAATGCTGACTTAAAATACCCATTTTGATTACACAAATCATCTTTAATCATACATACACATGTACCAAAGTCATCAGTTTTATTTTTAGCACTATTTTTAACCCAACCATAACACAATCAACCTAGCCATAATGTCTGCCTGACCCAGGTTTAATTATTCCTTTAGAATACCAATATCGCCCACACAATGTATGTGTTAAGTAGTGCTATGGTGGATAACAAACGTTGTATAAAACGTGGTATGTTTATCAACCTGAATGTATTACAGTTTGTGCCAAGTATTATTTCCTATTTTTGTGGACCATTACAATGGGCTGATCTGATCTTAAATAATCTGGTTATTTAATGTTAAAATAATAAATGGGCAGAAACTCTCCAAAATTGTAAGTCCCGACCCCCTCTTTATATCTTACTCAAGAAATTCTGTACTCTATAATGGCACAAATCCATGTTAAATATGCATTTTAAAACATAAAAGAGCAACAGTCTATTACGTACCCACTATTACATACCCACTTATGTTAACATTGATTGCCTGTGGGATTAAACATTCCAGAACCCTGACACCCTTTTGTTGAACAACAAATATCACACTACATATCGTAACATCGTATGCCTTGGGAATTTAACATTCCCGAACCCTGGTGCCCTATTGTTAAACATCGGACTTATCGTAACATTGAATGTCTGGTGACAAAACTGCACACCCCCATACCATATTTCATCCCCCGGACACGCATACTTCATACAGGAAGTTACAACCCTAACATACGTCACACAGGAAGTACCACCCCAGAACATACGTCACACCGGAAGTACCACCCTGGGACATACGTCACACCGGAATCCCACCCCTGCATATATCACACAGATAGTCCCACCTATTGTCAATCAATCACCCAAAAGTGACAGAAGCCGCCCTGGATTTACTACTGTGGGGGATGCGCAAGTTCAGTTATCTGAAGTAGTGAGTAACACGGAACGTGAAACATGATCAGTTAACATCAGCAGCCTACTTCAAACAATGTCAAAAAGACCAAAGCCCTCTGGTGCCCAGGGAGGAAAAAGAAGAGAAGAAGAAAAACAGGATATTGACAGAGGTAAACGTGATGTGATGAATGAATAATTTATCTAATTGCATAGTAGTTACCGTTGGAGCAGTGTTACTACTAGCTATCTTATTTTGAATGATACAAGTAACATTTGCTAATTTAAATAGCTAGCTAGAGTTAATGTCAGTTACTATTTTTGGAAAGACTATTCAGGTGTTTGGGGAATAACCTAACCTATAACATCATTTTGAGAAATACACTTTTTCTTTCAAATGTGCTGCACAATCCATCTAGTGTCTGCCTCAAGAAACCAGGCATAAGCCTAACTTTTATTGACATCTTTGCTAGTCTAGTTAGCCTACATTAGCCCTGCTTGTAAAAGTCAATCAAAATGCTTTCCCGTTTCCATCCCCTTTTGTAATTAATATTTGCATTTTCATTATTGTTTAGTCTTATATGTATTATAGCAAACAGCATGCTAGAAAAGTGCTCATTTAATTCATGTTTTGTGCATGAACGCTAGGTGTAATTACTCTTGCTATTTGTGTTTAGGCTATAATGTGGCTTAGGTGCTATTATTATATAGTTTTACCATCCCCATCTTTTTTTAATATAATGAAACCCAATGGTCACATATAGTCCTCTTCTCTCTTCAGATGCACTTTTGAAATACTTGAATCAACCCCTGCAAATCCTAGGCCACCTGCAGACACCTTCTCTACCTCAGCACAGCCCAGTGATGCAGCATGAAGTGCTCCTTTCCCCTCTACCTCAGCACAGCCCGGTGATGCAGCATCAAGTGCTCCTGTCCCCTCTACCTCAACACAGCCCAGTGATGCAGCATCAGGCATCTACAAAAAGGCTGCACCAATAGACTCTGCTGACTGGCCATCTGTTTTAACTGATAAGGTAAGAACAGAGTTTGTTCTCAGAGGACCGTATCAAATTAAAAACTGTTTTAGGCTGTAGAATAGTGCTACATTATGCATATTGCACTGAGGTTTCTGTAAAAGAGATTTTGTGCAATAATCTTATTTATAATTAATTTTATGTCACTTTTTTGCCGAGGAAAGGCAAGGCGAGTAATGCTCTAGAACAATGCTACTAGGGCTGTCACGATTATGACATTTTAGTTGACGATTCATTTTCGCACAAATAATTGCGATTAACAATTTAATTGTATATATTGTAAATGTTATGCCACTATTATAGTGTAAGCCTAATAATGTTGTGAAAATACACGTGGCGGATCTGGAGATGATTTTTCAGATTTATGGTGTTTGTGCTTTTAAGCGCCACCTTTCCAGAGCAAACCCGGCAATTTGCCTCTTCCAAATTATTGGGATTACCTCTTTAAATTTGTTTTAAAACCAAAATGCACCCAGAGCGGTGCAGTTGTGTTCAGCTTTGGAACTACTACTGAATCAATGTTGTTAAGGATTGCTGTTCACAAAACGCAACCGCAAGGCAATGGCAATAACATTTCCCTGCACATCGTGCATTTCAACTCTTACTCTGTTGCAAATATTATAGCCTAGTTATTTGTACAGCCTTCCTTACGTAGCAAAATGTGTTTTAACAATTAATATGCAATAGGACAACAAATGTCTATCCATACATTTTAATGTGCATTATCTAATGAGGAAATATGGTTGGGAATGAAAAAAGTCGACTTACAATATTAGTAAATATTTTACATACGCTCGAGTGTTTTTTTCTTTTGTCGATCAGAGATGATGCAAAAGATAAGTTACTGAAACATGTTTGTCTATTAAATAATTATGTTGCGAAATTACATTACTGTGCATGGCTAAACAATTCTGAACTAGATTAAAACATAGGGTAAGATGAGGTAACTTGCCCCCCCTAAGAACATTGTCTAATTGCGGACAGAAAAATTAAAATGTTGGAGGGGGAAAGGTATGTGGATGATGATTAGGCTTAGGAGAATAAACTATAGGGGAACCAAATGGATGCAGTTTATACTTTTTTAGATATTTGATGAAATGTTGTTATAAGAAAATAGTTTTTTTTGTACTGGGGTAACAGGGGGGCTATTTACCCCAATAGGTGTTATAGGAGGTGAGAAAGGACCCAAAAGCGAAATGCAATAATGCAATGTCTTTAATAATGAAAGAGTAATAATCCAGTTGAACAGAAATCCTCTTCTTGAAATTATTAACAGAAACTGCCGTCAATACGGGGATCAGACAAATAACAAATATCTTCTTGTAACAGAGGCAGAGCACAGCAGAAAGACCAAGCCTGGCAGCGTCAAGTCTCTGATCTCTCAGAGAGGATACGGTATACAGCTGGCGGAGAGAAGGCTCAGGCAGGCCTTCAGCAGCAGGCAAACTGGGCAGAGTGTAGAGTAAGCAGTAATTCAGCAAACACAGAGTTGTATTTGTACAGACCAGATCCAGGCAGGACTCTGACAAGGCAGGAACATTAGGTAGGGGAGAGAGAGCCTCTTGCATAGATAACTCATGGAATAATCTGGCAAAGAAGCAGGGAAAAGGGGAAGCTAGAAGTAGCAAACACAATCAGAGGGAAGAGAGAACAGGTGTGGGAGAATTAGCGCGATAGCTGGTTGCAACTAGGAACAGCTGAGGGTGAGTGAAGGTGCGTGTGGTTATGTGTGTGAGTAAGTGCGAGTGTGGCCAGAAGAGGGAGAGAGAGAAGGATACCAGATTCATGACAATAGGGTTTTATACATGTATTAAAATCAATTTAGTCTGTGTTATGCATACTTTAAAAAAAAAAAAAATACTAATTACAGTTAGCAAGCAAAAACTGAGTTTGTACAAATGACATGCATAAACATAAAGGGGGTAATTAACCTCTGGGGGCCAGTTACCCCTAACAGACTCATCCAACATATTACTACTTTATTTGAAAAGTATTCAAAATTTTCTCTCTAAACAAGTGGATTATTTATCGGAAGGCTTTACTACTTGTACATAAAAAAACTGTTTAGAGCTAACCTAACTGAAACATATCTGGAAATCTTTAAACATTTAAAAAAATTAGATCAGAACTTACATCAGAATAATTTTTTGGAAATATGTCCAAAAGTTGTGATGACACAGAGAACATTTTAGTTAAACAAGATCAGTGGCAGCCAGGGAAAGTGTTGGGCATTTGGTCACACCTTGTGGAATTTTTGTGAATTACATGGGGGGGGGCAAGTTACACTAGGGGGCAAGTTACCCCATCTCACCCTACAGAAATTAAGAAAACGAGTTCCAGTAAATGATCACTTTGAACTTTCCGCAGAGCTATCAAACGCTCTTCTGCTCCCATACATCAGACATCCTAACTGATGGAAACTGACATAATTTGCACCAGGGGAAATTTGATTTTATGTTTAATATTCAGAGTTTGCTTGTTAATAACGCACCCCGAAAACGTCCAACAAAGACGACAGCGATATATATAGAATCAGGTGAAGGGAGAAAGCAAGATACACCCTTTGGTTTGTCGGTTTCGTTCCATTTTCAAAAAACAATTTTACGTTACTTTTAAGGGAGGAATATTACGTGGATGAGGCTAAGGGACCGTCTTAAAAGTGCATTCGGCAGAAATCATTGTTTAGACCTTTTCTTTCTTTGTGCCTACTTCCATTTTTTTCTTCGCATTGACAATTAAAAAAGGTGTTATTATTTGTTTATACTAAAAAAATATAAAACACAAATAGACTTAGCCTAAATCATTTTACAGAGTGATATTATCCAAAAGACATTAGCTCTAAATCAATTTATACTTTGGTGTTCATTTTTGTAAAAATATTTACCTTATTACAACTCTAACATATAGATGCGTTTTACAATAAGTTCCTATCCAGGTGACATGTATCTCTAAAAACAATTGTATATCCATCTATAGAAATTTCCTTTTAATAGCTCATTATCCATATGAGATGGAGATCTACAAACCAGCTTTGGTATGTTCATGTACCTATCCTCTCAGTGGTACACCTCCTATATTTTACAAGTCAATTCTCAGTATCTTATATTAAAATATATGTATCAATACAACTCTATTACCAAACATAAATTTACTTTTTTAAGAACTTCCTATCAAGAAGTCATGTACCTCTGAAACCACATTATTTTGGTCGCTGACCTTCCTTCTCCAGAGCACAGTCCGTGGATTTGCCATTTTCAATTTCGTTAATTTTAGCAGCTTTTGTCCTTCTCTGCTACTAATTTTTCATAGCTCACAGTCCATATGAGCTAGAGATCTAGAAAAAAGTGTGGTGTATTTTGTTACCTCTCTTCTGAAAGGTACACCTCTTCTTTTTCCAAATTCATTATCTGTATTTTTTAATTTTATTATTACAACTTTATTACCTAATTCACATGAACTATTTTTAATAGCTTCCTATCCAAATGACATGTACCTCTAAAACCACTTGCATTTTGGTCACTGACCTTCCTTTTTTAGAGTACACCCCTTAGATTTTCCATTTTCAATTTCAGTGAATTTACAGGAATTTATCTTTCTAAACAATTATTTTTTAATAACTCACTATCCATATGAACTAGAGATCTACAAGCAAGTGTGGTGTGTTCTGGTAACGCTATTTTGAAAGGTACACCTCTTCTTTTTTCCAAAGTCATTATCTGTATTTCATTTCAAAATTACATGCATTGTTACAACTCTATTACCTAATTCACATGAACTATTTTAATAGCTTCCAATCCAGGTGACATATACCTCTAAAACCACTTGCATTTTGGTCACTGTCCTTCCTTGTGTCGAGTATGCCCCTTAGATTTTCCATTTTCAATTTCGGTAAATTTACAGGAATTTATCTTTCTAAATGACTTTTTTTAATAGCTCACTATCCATAAGAGTTAGAGATCTACAAACAACTGTGGTGTGTTCCATTACCTCTGCACTGAAAGGTACACCTCTTTTTTTCCAAATTCATTATCTGTATTTCATTTTAAAATTACATGCATTATTACAACTCTTACCTAATTCTCATGAACTATTTTTAATAGCTTCCAATCCAGATGACATGTACCTCTTAAACCATTTGCATTTTGTTCACTGACCTTCCTTGTCAAGAGTATGCCCCATAGATTTGCCATTTTTGATTTCAGTGAATTTACAGGAATTTATCTTTCTAAATGACACTTTTTTAATAGCTCACTATCCATTAGAGATCTACAAACAAGTGTGGTGTGTTCCATTACCTCTGTTTTGAAAGGTACACCTTTTTTTCCAAATTCATTATCATGATTTTATTTTTTAAAGAAATTTACAGTTGTGCTCAGAAGTTTGCATACCCTTGGAGAATTGGTAATATACAGCTCTGGAAAAAATTAAGAGACCACTGCAAAATTATCAGTTTCTTTGGTTTTACTATTCATAGGTATGTGTTTGAGAAAAATGAACAGTTTTGTTTTATTCTATAAACTCTCCACCAGTCTGTCACACCAGTCTGTCACATTGCTGTTGAGTGCCTTTATGCCACTCCTGGCACAAAAATTCAAGTAGCTCGGCTTTGTTTGATGGCTTGTGACCATCCATCTTTAAAATTACATGCATTATTACAACTCTATTATCTAATTCACATGAACTATTTTCAATAGTTTCCAATCCAGATGACATG
The DNA here is from genome assembly GCA_016801175.1 of Esox masquinongy. Taxonomy (NCBI): domain Eukaryota; kingdom Metazoa; phylum Chordata; class Actinopteri; order Esociformes; family Esocidae; genus Esox; species Esox masquinongy. The sequence goes on along the minus strand of JACXGI010005272.1, from coordinate 32,186 downwards.
TGGTGGTAGAAATTTTCTTATTCCATAGTACAATGAAATCATATTGCTTATTCTAAGTATAATCCAGTAATTTAGTAAGGCCATTGTGTGTTTCAGCTCTGCTCACTTGTACAGTAGGTGCCTAGAACAGATAGCTATAGTTTTGGCTAAACTTCTCAAGGGCTGTAAACATCTTATCTTTCTATGCCGAAGTTCACAGAGAAGCTGGTGAGACATGTAGACTAACCATGCATAGGAGGGGGACACAGTTGGCTGTACTGAATGTATATAGGCCTGAGCTCAATCTTTAACTGAGAGCTCTTGACCTGACTCTGCTGAGTGTTGTTAACTGCTCCAGGTTTATAAATCATGAATAAAGCTTTACTTTTGAAAATAATCTACAGTCTCTGTGCCTTTCCTATTAGTGATTTCCACAACAATTTGGCAATGAGGATGGAGAAAAAGTTTTCAGACCTTTTGATAAAACCTGTTCAGGCCCATGGGGCCACTCGTGGAACAGGCTGCACAGTAAACAGTTTTGGGAAACTGTAATTCATCGAGGATGAATATAAGATGCATGTATAGACAAGAGAATTGCTATGACATGGCATAGATGTATACATGAAAGATAACGAAAACAACTAAAAATATTGAAAAAACCTAAAATATACTAAAAATATTTAAAAAATAGAAAATAATAAATAAAAAGAGAGACGATTGACAAAATTGTATGGTTTGGTGACAAGTGCGAAAATAGAGATGTCTCCGTCATGAACTAAAACTTTTTTTGTGTGTGTTATCATCTGCTTTGAATACAAGTGACGGGGGAGCAGATACACCATTGGGACTGGCAGCAGTAAGAACAATGCCTGCCGGCCATATCCACTGATCGGACCAGTAAAGATAATGGTGGATAAGTGGGGCAAGGATATCTCAGGACAGGTAGTATTGTGGCACAAAGTATCTGATTTTTCATTAAAAGGGACATTTAGTGAGGCTAAGTTAAAAGAATGTAGAAGGAAGTTAGAAGAGTTTGTAAAGTGTAAGAAAGGAAAGAAAGATAAAATAAAGTGGGATAACTATGGTAAGTGGGAGTGAAAGGCCGAGAGAAGGACTGAGGGTGGGCGTAAGAAGATAATGATAAAGGAAAGTGTGACAGAAGGTGATGAGAAAGTGAAGATAAGGAAAAGGAATAGAGAGGATGACGAGCGTGACATTGCACCTCCTTACTGTACTCCAATCCCTGCAGCTCCTGTACGAGCACCGTTCCCGGGCCCCTCTCTATCTCCAATCCAGGTGCCGCACCTGCCACTCCTCTACCCGGAGCTGGAAATCCTCACAGTCTCCCCTACAGGGGTTTAACCCTCTGTCTGCCTCGATTCCCTCTTCCCACACCGCCTTCATTCCTTCTCCTGAACCAGCTCCCATGACTACCAGATCCGGACGATCGGCCGACCTGACCAGGCTGTCCTTCTGGCTCCTTTAATGGCTTACCCTAACCCACAGCCACGGCCAGCCCAAGGACAGGCTGGCCATAACAAATGGATGCCTGAGGTCAGCATCCAAAAGACTTGGAGACAGGATGAACTGAAGGACATTGCTAATGAGATGCCAGATCCCACCAAGGACTCAGCCGAATTCGGGATTCGGGATCAAGTTGGTTCAACTGTACAAGCCTTCGGGAGCAGAGATCGCACACATCACGCGTTCCAGGAAGAAACTATGCTGGGCAGATGTCCAGGAGGGGTTCAATGAGGACCTTCTATGGTCCGCAGAAGGGGCATGCCAAACTCAACTTACTCTTCTCCTGGAGAGAATCAAGACTGCCTACCCCACAGTGACTGATTGGGCTGCGATCCACAGTTGTGTACAGGGTCTTAAAGAATCTCTGGAAGACTACAGAGACAAGTTGGAGAAGTGTTTCAGAAAATACAGTGGCTTGACCAGCTCTGAGAACTATAATAGCCTGCTAAAGGCTGCCCTGGTGCATGGCCTCCAGCCTGCTATGAGTAAAACTGTGAAACTCACTTGCATTGGGTGGGAGGCAGTAGCTCTACAGACTGTGATTGAACATTGTAAACATGCAGAACGGTAGCAGCTGTTCGCTGATAACAAGGCTACATCCAAACAAGAAAAGGAAAACACCAAGCTCCAGGCTGCTCAGCTCATGTATTATCAGGGACAATGTCAGCAATTCAGCGGATAGGGGGGAGGAACTGGTGGTTTTTGGAAGAGTGGAAGAAATCAAAAGGGAGGACCAGGCTGAGGGAGACGTGGACAGGGACGGAGCAGGGACCAGTCAAGAAACCAGTGATGTCACAATTGTGGTAAATATGGTCAGGAAGTTGTGCGTGGCGGATGGCAGACAGGACCACCACATAATGTCACACTTAATAAACCTAAGGATGACTGAAGTGTAGAGGAGACAGCTGAAAAATTTTCACAGAAGACGTTCCTTAAGAGATTTACCAAGTCCAAAGATACCCCTTGTGTTACCCTTCTGATCGAAGGTAGCCCTTAAGTTTTCTAGTAGATACTGGTGCTGCAATGTCTGTTATCAGGCATGACTCCATATTGAATTTTCCCATGTCAAATGAAACTGCACACTGTAGGTGCTTCCGGTGTAGAGATGATTGAGTCCTTAACTATGCCTTTATCTGTAGATGGTATTCCAAATCGGCACTAATTCATTTTATCAACATATTGTCCCTGCAATTTGGCTGGCAGAGACCTCAATTACAAATTGAGCATGAATGTTACCTGTGGACCGGATGGTCTTGTGATTACACAGCCACAGGAGGACTGTCAGGTATTGATGATGTCTGACATTCAGACAGGTCCAGATTGGCATTATGCATGGGATTTACGACCAGATGCAGACCTTAGGCGCCTTGATGAAATCTACTCTATTGTGCGCTCTTTCTGGAAACAAAATGGTTCGGTCATGCCTGAAGCGGGATTGCATTGCACTTCTCATTTCTCCCCATTGGTTAGGGACTTAAACTATAAGAAGAAATGGCTAGTCAAACCAGGCTCTGAGACTGTGATATGCAGAAATGTATATATAGGACCAGACCACTGTGTATTAGCGGTCCGATTAACAAGCAAACAACAATCATTGTTTGGCTTTACTGATAGGATACCCCACATTTCAATAGCAAAGACAGATCAGGTTAACTGGGAGGATGCTGGACCCTGGCTGGAAACTGTGCTGGACGTGAATGATTGGATTACCATGAAAGATGGTTCTAAATTCTCCTCCACATTGCATGTTTGGTGTGTTCCATTATATTGGGCTGCCCCGGCCCAGCGGGGTGTTCATGATGTTGACAGATCTATGCCTGTATTGCAGATGGTCTCATTGCCAGCTGTTGATTCACCGCTGCTTGAGGGCCTTCCCGATGCACTGTGGGCTAAAGATAAGTTTGATATTGGACAAATGAAGGGCGTTCTGCCTCTCACAGTCACACCCAAATCCACGTTCAGGCCCAGTAGAGCCCAGTACCCTCTGAGTAAGGAAGCTGAAGAAGGGACTGCTATTGTTCATGATTCCTTGGTAGGGAGGGGTGCCATAATACTCTGCCCTGATTCTCTGTGTAACACTGCCATCCTTCCTGTTCGTAAAGCTAATGGGGATTGGCGATATGTTCAAGATCTTAGACCTGTTAATTAAGTAATACATGCTCGTTCTCCTGTCATCCCCAACCCCGTCACTGTCTTATCTGATGTTCCACCCACTGCAAATTGGTTTTCCGTTATTGATTTGGCTAATGCAATTTTCAGTATTCTTGTGGCAAAGGAATCTCAATTTTGGTTTGCTATTACATTCTGTGGAAACCGATGAATCTGGTCCATCCTCCCTCAAGGGTACACTGAGTCTCCGGCTGTCTTCTCTGCAGCGCTTGCTCAAAAGTAGGAAGGGTTCTTACCTCCGGCTGGAAGTAAGCTCATACAATATGTTGATGATTTACTCTTGTGCTCGGAGACTCAGAAGGATTGCGAAACCAGAGCGTTGTTGGAATTCTTAGCTGAGAATGGCCACAAAGTTTCCAAAACAAAATTGCAACTTGTCCAACAATCTGTTAGGTACCTTGGCCATGACATCACGCTTAACAGTAGATCTTTGGGTCCAGAACACGTTAAAGCAGTGCTGGAACTCCCCAAACCAATAACCAAAGCCCAAATGATGAGCCTTTTGGGTATGGCCGGCTACTGCAGAGCCTAGCTTCCAGACTTTGCTGAAATCACACAGCCTCTGTCTGATCTCATTCATGGCCACAAAATGGCACACACCTGCCATGATTTAAAATGACTCTGATTAATCACAAATAAAGTTCAGCTGTTCTAGTAGGATTTTCCTGACACTTTCTTAGTTGCATCTCAGAGCAAAAGCCATGGTCCGCAGAGAGCTTCCAAAGCATCAGAGGGATCTCATTGTTGAAAGATATCAGTCAGGAGAAGGGTACAAAAGAATTTCCAAAGCATTAGATATACCATGAAACACATTGAAGACAGTCATCATCAAGTAGAGAAAATATGGCACAACAGAGACATTACCAAGAACTGGATGTCCCTCCAAAATTGATGAAAAGACGAGAAGAAAACTGGTCAGGGAGGCTTCCAAGAGGCCTACAGCAACATTAAAGGAACTGCAGGAATTTCCTGCAAGTACTGGCTGTGTGCTACATGTGACAACAATCTCCCGTATTCTTCATATGAATGGGCTATGTGGTAGGGTGGCAAGACGGAAGCCTTTTCTTACAAAGAAAAACATCCAAGCCCGGCTGAAGTTTGCAAAAACAAACATCGAGTCTCCCAAAAGTACATGGGAAAATGTGTTATGGTCTGATGAAACCAAGGTTGAACTTTTTGGCCATAATTCCAAAAGGTATGTTTGGCGCAAAAACAACACTGCACATCACCCAAAGAACACCATACCCACAGTGAAACATGGTGTTGGCAGCATCATGCTTTGGAGCTGTTTTTCTTCAGCTTTAACCGGGGCCTTAGTCAGGGTGGAGGGAATTATGAACAGTTCCAAATACCAGGCAATTTTGGTACAAAACCTTCAGGCGTCCATTAGAAAGCTGAAGATGAATTGGAAGTTCACCTTTCAGCACGACAACGACTCAAACCACACATCCAAATCCATAAAAGCATGGCTTCACCAGAAGAAGATTAACGTTTTGGAATGGCCCAGCCAGAGCCCAGACCTGAATCCAATTGAACATCTGTGGGGTGATCTGAAGAGGGCTGTGCACAGGAGATGTCCTCGCAATCTGACAGATTTGGAGCGCTTTTGCAAAGAAGAGTGGGCAAATATTGCCACGTCAAGATGTGCCATGCTAATA
>JACXGI010005272.1:0-26756 GCA_016801175.1 Esox masquinongy | reverse complement strand
GTTTTTCCCCCTCAAAGAATTCAGTTTGTTTATCAATTGAATTGTTCACGTTATAGGTCACATTAAAGGTGGAAAAAGTTCTGACATGATTTATCTTTGTCTCATTCCTTTACATCACAAGAACCTGGCATTTTAACAGGGGTGTGTAGACTTTTTATATCCACTGTATGTGCATATATGGGTTTAAAATACAGAAATATGTCACATACATGAAAACAACCAATTATTATTTATTTTGACATATATGTACATATGTGTTGATCAAACCAAATATACCGTATGTTTACAACATACACCAATCAGCCATAACATTATGACCACCTGCCTAATATTGTGTGGGTGCCCCTTTTGCTGCCAAAACAGACCTGACCTGTCGAGGCATGGACTCCACTAGACCTCTGAAGGTGTGCTAAGGTATTTGGCACCAAGCCGTTAGCAGCAGATCCTTTAAGTCCTGTAAAATGCGAGGTGGGGCCTCCATGGGTCGGACTTGTTTGTCCAGCACATCCCACAGATGCTCGATTGGATTGATATCTGGGGAACTTGGTAGCCAAGTCAACGCCTTGAACTCGTGTTCCTCAAAACATTCCTGAACCATGTTTGCTTTGTGGCAGGGTGTATTATCCTGCTGAGAGGCCAATGCCATCAGGGAATACCGTTGCCATGAAAGGGTGCACATGGTCTGCAACAATGCTTAGGTAGCTGGCACGTGTCAAAGTAACATCCACATGAATGGCAGGACCCGAGGTTTCCCAGCAGGACATTGCCCAAAGCATCACACTGCCTCCGCCGGCTTGCCTCATTCCCATAGTGCATCCTGGTGCCATGTGTTCAGGTAAGCAACGCACACGCACCCGGCCAACCATGTGATGTAAAAGGAAAACGTCAGCATGGGCACCCTGACTGGTCTGTGGCTACAAAGCCCCACACGCAACAAACTGCAATGCACTGTCTGTCCTGACACCTTTCTGTCAGTACCAGCATTAACTTTTACAGTAGCTCGTCTGTTGGATCGGACCACACAGGCCAGCCTTTGCTCCCCATGTGCATCAATGAGCCTTGGCCGACCATGACACTGTCGCCGGTTCACCGCTTTTCCTTCCTTGGACCATTTTTGATAGGTACTGACTACTGCAGACCGGGAACACCCCACAAGGGCTGCAGTTTTGGAGATGCTCTGACCCAGTCGTCTAGCCATCACAATTTGGCCCTTGTCAAATTCGCTCAGATCAGCTTCCCCATTTTTGCTGCTTCTAACGCATCAACTTTGAGGACAGAATGTTCACTAGCTGCCTAATATATCCCACCCACCGACGTGCCATGATAACGAGATTATCAGTCTTATTCACTTCACCTGTTAGGAGTCATTATGTTATGGCTGATCGCTGTATATGCTCATATAAGACATAAGTTACATACATATATTGCCATATATTACTTTTCCATATGGGTTGCACTGTGCCGAATAATCCGGGATGAAGTTAATCAGCGTTGAACACTGAGAAAAAATGAACATAAACAGCAAGAAACAGAGCATGTGTATTAGCTGGGAACTTGTGGTTTTCGGTAGATTGTGGTGTCCCACCGTCCAACACCCACACTGGTTTGCTTTTGCCGGACCCGGCCTAGAAAAGCGAATATCTCTTACTGACTGAGTGAGTGAGTGCCCGACTGACTGACAGACTGACTACCAGTTGGTAAATAGCGTAGTGGTTAGGGACGCAGAATACAGAACAACAGGTCTGGCGTTCGAGTCCCGTCACAGTCAAAACACATTATGCCTTAGGATCTGTTCAGGACAGACAAAAACTTCACTGGCTACAACCTTCTGTAGCTATGTTATAGGAAGCCTAAAATATAACATTTCTGGTGGATATTAGGATTTGTTCAGGATAGACAAACACTTCACTGGCTACACGATTCTCTCGTCTTTTCACTTGATGAAAAAGTCAGTTATCGTCACCTATATTGATACTGTATCAATGTCATTCACAAATGGCTAATTAGCTGTGAAAACGGCCAGTGGCAAAGGAGGATTTGTTCAGGACAGACAAAAACATTGCTGGCTACAACCTTCAGTTGCTACGTTATAGGAAGCCTAAATTCCTATAACGTAAAATTGTTTACTGTTATATTTGCGACTATTTCTGGTGGATTTTCGAATTATGTATTAGGATTTGTTCAGGATAGACAAAAACTTTGCTGGCTACACGATTCTCTCGTCTTTTCACTAGACGAAAAAGTCAGTTATCGTCACCTATATTGATAGTTATTGTATCAATGTCATTCACAAATGGCTGATAAGCTGTTAAACAGCCAGTGGCAAAAGCCTTACAGTTCATAGATGCTATTTGTGGTGGAGGTAAGCTTAATAAGAAACGTTACTCAGTTTAACACAATGCTTAATGGTGTCTAGCGACATATTACTGGCTAATAAGCTTTTAAAACGGCCAGTGGCAAAAGTCATACATTTCATAGATGCTATTTGTGGTGGAGGTAAACTTAACAAGAAACGTTACTCAGTTTAACACAATGCTTAATGGTGTCTAGCTAAATATTCAAACTGCGTGATGTTACTGCGTGACAAAATTATATAATGTCAAGAGGCTATACCGACACCCAGCAAATGTATTGCTCTGTGGCGTAGTGGTTAAAGACACAGCCTCTCACATGGGACACCCGGGTTCGCTGCCAGGGAGGGCAACAACCGTCGTTGTGGGCTGGCTGAACGAGGCTTGCCTGGTTTCTTGTTTCATTATGTTGACAGAAACCGTCCCGAAAGTGTTGCTATAGTAATCCAATGGACAGTGATTGGCCCCTTACACAGACAATATATTTTAGAAATAATCTGGAATAATCTAATTTCTCTGAAGTAAAACCAGCTTCTTGTTAAAATCTGGCAAAACAACTAAGAGAACACATGGCAAGTGACCTGCTTTTATTTATTAGATGGCACTAATAGACTGGGTTTCTTAAAGTGGCAGCACACCGTGAAGGCTCTGTGCATCATTCTGCCATGGGGTGACATCTAGACAAATAAAAGAGCCCCCCATCGGGATCCACTCCTACAGTATCTGCTAAAAATAAGAAGCGACTCCAGTGGGCATCCAATCACCACTGAACAATTCAGGAGTGGAAAACTTAGCTTGGTCTGATTAATCACTAAAATCTTGCCTGGTGTCAACAGTAGCGGATGGATTCATGGTATGGGGAAAGGTTTCCAGGCACGTTATGTCTGTTGAGACTAATTGAGCAACATTTAAACACCACAGCGTATCTCAACATTGTGGCTGAACAGGGGCATACCTTTATGGCTACAGTTCACCTTTCACAACACAGATATGGAAGCAAAACATAAATTTTACAAAGTACGTGTAGTCTCAAAATGGTTTCAGGAACATGATAGCAAGTTCAGTTTACTTAAGTAACCTAAAATGTAGCATACCGCTGTGTAACACTGAGGAAAATGTTTTCTGGGCTCACATTAGGCCACTTACAGTTTTTTACAATCGCTAACACAATAAAGCTGGTTCTGTGAACTATAAGCACAAAACAATTTTTTCAAATTCCACAAGGAATACCATTTTACCCAAACCCATAAGCACTATTCACCTGTTTTCACACATCTCTGTTCCATTCACACTTTTTTGCAAAACTCAACTGTCTTTGTAAAGCAACAATTATCACTATGTTGTCATGTACAAAACACCGCCGTCAATATACCAAACTAAACGAATCACAATTCTAACACTCTCAACAGATCGTTGTCAAGCTTTAAACACTAACAACCATGATTAGTCAACAAGAAAAATCAGCATGTTGGCATAAATAAAAAGGTTCACAGGTAAGCTCATTTGTGTTTTGAAACAGTGAGACTTTTGTTATTCCATAGTACAATGAAATCATATTGTTTATTAGTATATTAGATGGAAATTCTAAGTATAATCAAATAACTTAGTTAGGACATAGTAAGGTTTGCCAATCTTGAATAAAGCTTTACCTGTGAAAAGAATCTACAGTCTCTGTGCCTTTCCCATTTAGTGATTTCTACGACAATGACAAAATCAGAAAGAGAGGTAGAGAAAGAGTAAGAATGAGCCATGGTGGACGAGGGAGAGGAAGGGGAACAGTGATCTCTAATGACATTTGAGACATTGTACATCACCATGTGGAGAAATGTAATATTAGACAGTTCTTTAAACGGATCTTTGTGATCCACAGCTTATCAATTTTGGATTGGGCTAGATGATTCAAATATTAAATGTTACTCCATCTAAGTTGTATTCTACTGTGTAAATGAGCTGCCAATGTTGCTTGTTGAGTTGTTTAAACCTTCCAAATTCCCATTTGGAAGGACTGGAAAGGGTCAGGTTTTTATGAAAGCTCATTTTCCTCCTTCCCAACATTGCTGCTAATGACAAGGAGCATCAGGGTGTCATTCCTAACATCCCTCGACTGAATAAGCATTAGCATAATGGCCTTTTTAATACACTGTCTTACCTGCCACAGGACCCCAGTGGAAGCTGCCTGTCCGTAGACATTAGTGGCAAGAGCAGGCACTGCTCGAGCCCTCACCTTTCAATGTAGGAGATTTGGACAGGGGGATTCATGGGGGGAAAAAGTGAGAGTGAAGGGAGCAAGAGAGGAAATAGCACTTCAATCCTGAACATAATGTGCATCAATTTTTCATCAACCTTTAGGCCGTGGATAGCTTGGATCACTGGGTGGTTTAATTATGAAGATTCTCCGAGCTTTTCTGACCATTGTTAGGGCATATTGGCCAGATTGTATTCTGGGAAAAAAAATCTAATGCTTGTTAACAGGAGCTGTAGACTTACAGTGACAACTTATTTAAACTCTTTTGTTAAGTAGTTGCATAAAACACTGTACTGGAACAGACAAATCATTTACTGAGTTCAGGCATTGTGGTTAAAATGTGGGCAATTCATTTTTGTTACTATATAAAAACAGCAAAGAAGCTAAAATGATAGTTGGAGCAAAATCTCCATAGCTGAAGTAGATCACCTTGGGAGTGTGTGTCTATAGGGGTGCTAGAGAGCTAGGAAGTACTTTTTGGGGTTTCCATAAAAAATTCAAATTGCTGCTCATCTGTGGCAGGCTGTATGCTTGCGATATATAATGAGGATTTATTAAGGGTAGGGTTTAGCTAGTTACAAAAAATAACCAAAGAGTCTTTCTGAAACAGTGGAACCAGTCCAGATACCCCATAATGTTGGCCTAGCCGCAGGTTTTCTGTCCAAACCCGTTCATCTAACAGCAACTGGTTCAAAGCACTGCTATTGCTTAAACAGATTACATAGCTTGTTCAGATCTGATAAAAAAAGTGTATTGTACCATATCACACTTAAAGCTAATGAGGATTTCCATACTTGAAGCAGGCTAATGGTTGCATCTCCATACAGTAGATATAAAGGAGTGAGTAATAAATTCCACATCATTGACAGGGTTCTGGCACCATTTTAAAGTCACATTCAATGCTTTTTAAGAACTTTTTAAGACCTCAACAAATATACAGCTCCGGAAAAAATTAAGAGACCACTGCACCTTTTTCTTTCCTTTCCAAAAAAGTCGAAAAGGAAGGTTTTGAGTGAGGAACAGAAGGGTTAAATTTAAGAGACCACTGCAAATTGAACGCTTCTGTTCCTCACTCAAAACTTTCCATTTCAAATTTTTTGGAAAGGAAAGAAAAAGGTGCAGTGGTTTCTTAATTTTTACCAGAGCTGTAATTTAAGACCCAAAAAAATTCTAAACAATTCTTTAATAAGAGAATTTAGTGAGTCCAAATCTTTAGTGTACGTTTTTGTAACGGTGTATCAACCCTGTTGAAGTATATGAATGTATGCTTGTTATGTTTAGATAACTAATGAATTTGTTACACTGGAAGTCACGTTCATTCAAAGCACGACAGTAATTAGCCTACAGTACTGGGATTACAGTACTGTAGGCTTACAGTACTGGGATGTGTATTCTGGTTGGGATGTCTATAAGTAGGGGTACAACTGGAAGACTCTTTGAGAAGAGATGAGATTGAGTTCATAAGACATCGTGTATGAAGACCGAGTCTGTAACATCATGAACAATAGACTATCATATGCTGCAATAACTGATTGAATTACTCTCTCCCTTGACGACCGTGTACGCGATCATTATTTCAACCACTATATGAAATGGCTGATTTCTAACAACCGTCGCATTACATTGCCATCAGAAGAGTAGATGAAGAACGTTATTTTTTAATAATGGTAAGTACAATATCTTTACATTTTTCATAATTATTAAGTTGCTCCTTCATGGTAATGTCTTTATTGGGGGTGAATTGGGACAAACAAAAACCTACACTGTACCTTTCAACTTCAATGATCAGTCGTTCGCCGTCCATCATCCAACTTTTACCATAGCAAGGTTGGTGTGTCAGCTGACCTGTGGCATCCTTCAAAAAAAACGTCAGTCCAGAAAATAGGCTGACAAAAGTAATGCCAGAAGCCCAAAGAGCTGAAACAAACATATGCTGCAAATCTGCAATTTTTCCCTACATAATAGGCCAATATGAGTTACCATTATTCTTATGAATTTTTAATTAATTCACCCAATCCGCCCCCAAGAATCAACCTTTCTGATTTCAGTTCACAAGACAGAATGAATGTGTGCGTCGGCTGTAAAGAATTGAACCTCAGCGTTTCATGAAGCTTGGACGCTGCCACTGAACGTGACGCAATGCGAGTGGTGTAGCAGCAGTAATTGATTTCAAAGGGGGCATTCCTAAAGGTTTGATGGCTGATGGCAATGCTGAACGCTCGATGGCTGTAGGCAGTGTCCGAAATTAACTTCTTGGCTCACCTGCCAAGGGGACTCGTAGATGAAAAAATACTAGCCAAAATATACTAGCCAAGCATATTTTTCCCAGCTGAAATAATAAATTACCTTTTTGTGTCACACAGAACAACTCATCACCACAGCCTCAGCATCAAACTGTTGCCAGCCTCTTGAAACTCCTTTATCTTTATAAACCTCCATATCTCCTTTATCTTTATAAACCTCCATATCTCACAAAACTTTCTCTTTTTTTGTGATTCAGCCCCTCCCTATCTTAATAATATTTTAAAACAACTTTGAAATTCAACAAATCTTCCAATTATATGTTTGTTATTTTAAATCTAATTTGAGAACAATGGCCCTGCAAATATTGCATACACATTCAGCATTTTAGATATAGCAATAATAAATAATTATTGTGGCAACAACATTTTCTGAGAGTAGCCCAGAGAATTGTTTTGGATGTTTTACAAATATCCATGCCCTATAAAATTATTTACATTGAAGTTTTTCAGGATCAAAACCACTTTCTCTGTGTTTTCCTAAAGGTTGGCTAAAAGAATTTCTAATATGAAAACATTAGTAAAACATGACTTGTATTTTAATGTGAAAATATTGAATGAATACCTTATAAAGCCCCTATCTATTAAAGGCATTATAATACCTACACATATATTAACAGTATATACAGTATATGCTCATAAATCAGGATTTTATTCCTATAATCGCTCTCTCTTTTGGTTCAGTCAGTGTCTCACTACTCTCTGGGCCACTGTCTTCCAACTCGTGCCGGTAGTCCCTCAGCCTGCTGCTCCTCCAGCACATCTATCCTAGCTTCAGTCACTGGCTCACTACTTAACAATCCATTTTCCAAAACTAAAAATTTGTAAAGCAGTTACATGGGGTTATTGAAATGAATATTACTTTCTATTTAACATTTTATTAAAATGTTTTGTCAGTGAAATGTTTAGGCTTTTTGGTCACCTTGCTAACGTAGTTTCCATTTGTGGCCTCTAACTCTGACCCTACGTACACTGTCCGCTCGCTAGAGCTACAAAGGAGGCACTCTCTCATTCTTTTCCAATGATAGCCAGCGAAACATGGCAACAGCGGGCAGAGTTACTCTCGGAGACAAAATCTCCCAGCGATAGTGACAGTTAGATCCGGTGCGTCACAGGCGACGGTAGGTTGAGGTCCCGAGCTCTCTGGAGTCGGACCTGGCGTACTGGAGAGACCCGCGCACTCTACTGCGTGGGGTTCCCATGGCCAGAGTGTCGGTTCGGGTCCCGGTGTTTACAGACACGTCCCTGACGGGCTGGGGCGGGATGTGCCAGTCGCGCTCAGTCAGAGGGGTGTGGTCTCCGTCGAAGCTCCACATCAACTGGCTGGAATTGGATACAATCAGACGCGTGCTGCTGCACTTCGCACCGACCCTGCGGGGTCAGGACGTGTTGGTGTGGTCAGACAATCGCACGGCGGTTGCTTACGTAAACAGGCAGGGCGGGGTCAGGTCTCTGCCCCTCCACCTGTTGGCGGTGCAGATCTGGGAATGGGCGCAGGTGCACCTCAGGTCTCTGAGGGCCCTTCACATTCCCGGAGGGCTCAATGTGGGCGCGGACTTGCTGTCTCGGAGAGGTCCCCGGGACGACGAGTGGCGTCTTCATCCCGACATTGTGGCCGAGGTCTGGAGACGTTTTGGGAAGGCACAGGTGGATCTGTTCGTGTCCCGGGAGGACGCGCACTGCCCTCTGTGGTTTTCTCTTCGAGTGCAGGACAGGCCACAATTGGGCGTGGATGCGTTAGCTCACCGGCCGTGGCCGAGAGTACTGCTGTACGCTTTTCCCCCTCTCCAGTGCATTCTCCCTGGCATGTCTCGGGTGTGGTCGGAGGGGCTGTCTCTCATCCTTATCGCCCCTTTTCGCCCGGGTGCCCTGTGGTTTGCGGAGGCAGCCCAGATGGCGGTGGGGATGCCGTGGCCGATCCCTTACTGCCACGGGGCGTTGTCACAGGCGAACGGCTCAATCGGGGCGTTCCCTGTGCTGGGCCAGCCGCTACGGGCCTGGCTCCTGAGAGGGCCAGGCTGCTGCGGCGAGGACTGACTGAGGAGGTCGTCGCAACCATTCAGGGTGTGAGGGCGGCCTCTACGTTGGCTAGCTATGCTAGCAGTTGGAAGATCTTTGCCCACTGGTGTGAGGACGCGGGGGTTGACCCCCTTTGTTGTGATGTGGGCAGTGTCCTGTTGTTCCTGCAGTGTCTGTTTGATCAGCTAAGATCTCCTGGCATGCTCAAGGTGTCCACATGTGCAATCTCGACGTGTCATGAGGGGTTCAATGGAGTGTCTGTGTTTAGTCATTCCTTGGTAAAATGTTTTCTGGCTGGGTCCCGCCGTCTCCGGCTAGTGGTTCGGCGGACGTTGCCGTAGTGGGATTTGGCTTTGGTTCTGGAGGCGCTGTGTGACGCGTCGTTCGAACCGATTGATCAGATACCGTTGAGGATGCTGTCCCTTAAGACGGCGCTTTTGTTGGCTCTGACCTCTGCTAAAAGGTTCAGTGACCTCTGTGCGCTGTCGACGCAGCCTGGCTGTCTCGCCATCAACGGCGATAGCAGCAGGGCAGTGTTCCTCTCTAACCCGGCGTTTCTGCCCAAGGTGATCAAGGCGCGTTTCGTTCCATGAAGATGGTACTGTGGGCGTTTTCTCCCCCTGCCCATGCGGGGGCGAGGGAGGAGAGATTGCATCGTTTGTGTCCGGTGTGCGCTTTGGCACAGTATGTGCAGCGCACGGCTGCGGTGTGGACCACGTCCCAACTCTTTGTGTGTCACGGTGGCCCCAAGGTGGGCCAGCCGTTGTCGAAACAGCGTCTGTCTCACTGGTTGTATGAGGCAATTGATCTGGCCTACAAGTCACGTGACACTCCTACGCCTAGGGGCTTTGGGGCCCACTCCACGCGTGGGGTGGCGGCCTCGGCCGCCCTGTTCAGGGGTGTGGGGGTGGAGGACATTTGCGCTGCTGTGTCTTGGGGACGCCGTCGCCTTTTGTCCGGTTTTACTTGCGTGACATGGCTGCGGGTACGCTGGCTCACTCTGTGCTCAGTGTGGCTGAGGCTGGAGTGTGAGTTAGGTCCGTTGAGCTGCTGGGACGGTGCATTTGACATGTTTCTGTCCGTTGCTCCGGTTTGCCTGCGTGGTTTTGGGTCCGCTTGTGCGCCGAGTCCGGGTCACGGCGTGTTTTTTTGGCTGGCCTCGGACGCTCCGATTCAGTTTTTACTGATTGAGGAGGTACCGGTTGGGTTGGTGCCATGTGTGCATTCGTTTGGGGCTGTTCATCAGTGCGCAAACGTATGTGACTGGAGTGAGCGAGATGGAAGCGGCTCGGTGTCGTGGTTAGTACTCTGTGACTGAGCCATCCTGTTCGGCACTTATCTCGTTGGTGAGGTAGGAGACCAGCAGGGAGTACATCTTGGGCACGCTCGCTTTGCCCTAAACTAATAGGAGCGAAGCCCCTATGGGCAAAGCTTCACGATATAGAACGATAGTTACTTTGGTAACTCCAGTTCTATGACAACTTTTATAGCCATGGGGCAGATGGCCATGAGAGGTGTGATTTGCATATTTTAATTTTCAGTGACTGCCTATTGGCAGAGGGGTAAACCAATAGGAGCGAAGCCCCTATGGGCGACACTCCACTCATAGAACTGGAGTTACAAAAGTAACTATCGAAACTTATAATTGCGGTGTCCGGTTTCCCCATTATTTATGTTGCTTCTCTGGCTTCATACAGAGATATAAAAATGGATACATGGAAGGTTTCAGAGATCGTTGGAATCACGGGTGAGTGATACATGCATAACGTATAACATTAGCAAGTAAATTGCTATTTAAACATTGACAAATCATTGACTTGGCATCGTTTCAGCTCAGCGACAGCTCGCCAGAAATTGAGCGATTTGCAAGTTGAACTTGTGGACAGTGTGCATGTAGCATGAGAGCTGAAGAATTATACTATTTTGCCTTTTTCCATGGTTTTACAGGCAAAATATGAACCCATTAATTAGCTACCTGTCGAATTATTCACAAAACTAAAACGCTGGCGGCAGCATTACCATAACAAACGTTTAAACTGTATAGATAACGCAGCTTACAGACACTTCAGTCTGGGAGATTTCTCTCGCGTCAAATAACCTTACCGCTTCAATGTCAGCACAGAAACAAAATCTTACTACGGCGCTAGCTAGTAGCTACCAGACAATTCTGCCCAAAATCTGAAGAACGAGTTTGTCTATCGGACTGTAAACTCCGTTCCTTAGTACCGTATTCCTTCAAAAATGCATGCATATTTTCTCACTGAAATTACGGGTGGATTTCAATGCAATGCATGAGTAATTTCCTCCGAGCTGTTAATTTCGGACCCTGTCTGTAGGGTAGCTCCTACGTAAGCCTTTCAACATCCCCCCACCATTGTTTTGTAACGCCACCCCAAACTCTTCTCAAGATGTGTGGCGTAGCTTGGCTGCTCTCTAAATTTTGTGGTCTAGGTCCACCAAATTGCAACTTGCCTCGTACTCGTTTCCTGCCGATGCCAACCAACTCCAAAACATATATTCTTCCAACCATTTTTCATTAAACTTGCCTCTCCCCATCTAGCAACTACTGACAACAACAAAAAGATGACACACAGCCAGACGTCATCTGTAGCTAGCTAATGTAACGTAAAACGTATACTAATGGCAGAGTCTCTCGTTGTCTAACTCTTAAGTTAATCAAACAAATACAAGCTCATTACACATTATCTGCCGTGCCACTGTGCATGACAATTTTCCCCATCAGCCTTAAATGCACCATCTGCAAATTTAATACCAACAGCAAATTTATGGTAAATTTAAGACAATTTATGACCTTAATTTCCCTTATTTTATTTTAAGACCTTATAAGACTTTAAGGTGCTGCAGGAACCCTGATTGAACCACCACGGTGCGCCATAGAGGAAGGTTGCATTGACAATGGCTCCACATTCACTACATAGTTTTTTCTTACTACTGTTTGTATTGTTTTTATTTTTGTACATGCTGTACTGTCCCTCATACAGTATGATCATCAAGCACTTTTGGAAGTTCGTTCATAACTGGATACAGACTTTTTCTCAACTTACCGGAGCAGTTGCTGAGACTCCTTTGTCCTGTCGCCGATTTGTTTACTAACACGCCAAGATAGGAGAAAGATGAGAGGCAAACAGACGAAATAATGCAATCTGCCGTTACCGAGCATTTCACTTGCAAATCCTCTGCCTATAGCTCTGGGGACCTGGAGGTTTTGAGGTGATCCAGATATGACCTACTGAAGGCTATCAGAGATGGGAAAAGGGATGAGATCCCCACAGGGATAAGTTGGAGTCTAACTACCACAGCTCTGACCCCAGAGCTGGTCAACATTTCTGTATTATAATTTTTTATTCTAATATTTTGAGATACTGGATTTTTGATTTCCATGAGCTGTAAGCCATACTCATCAAGACTGTAACAAAAAAGGCTTGAAATGTTTCACTTTATGTGTAAAAAATCTAGAATATATGAAGGTGTCACTTTTTTGATTTGAATTACAGAAAAAATGAAATTTTCCACAATATTCAAATTTCTTTAGATGCACCAGTATAATATTTAAGATTTCTATTCATTCTGTCCATATTCCCATGTCTACATTATTTGAAATTGCTTCAATCACTATTATGTATACTGTATTTTTTATTATTATTTTTGCTTTATGTATTTCTTAATTACCACTTAGATGTTGCGTGCCATGTGAGAAGAATTTCATTGTTCAGAATGACGCATGTTATTCGGTGCACGTGACAAATAAAAGACTATGACTTTGATCATGTGTGCCCCACAGTAGGCTATGTGCCGTCTTGTTTGAATGCGTATAAGGCACTGTTGAGCAAAACCATGCAATTGTTTACTGACTCAAATGAACGACATGACTTGAAAGAATCAAACTTTTTACTGAACAACTCGACAAGATCCGAGTCAGTAGAAAGAGTCGAACTTCCCATCACTATAATACACAGATGATGAATTGACCAAATAGAAGCTTTGAGAGCAGCTAAGGGGGGGCGACAGTGAACACATTAATCTGCAACCCTTGCCCAGAATATGTGCATGTTTTGACAGTAAGTACTGCTGCTACTGCGACCGCATGTAGCTTTAAATGAAGTACAGATTCGCTAGGAAGTTGTGGTCAACATCAACACTAACTCGAACCCGAAAGCTTGCAAGTTCGAATCATTCGAGATGCCAAAAATGTCAATAAGGTGTATCTGCGGACCGCAAGTCGGGGGCGTTACTTAATATGGGGGTTCCTGAATATTAAGTTACACCCACTGATGTTCGCCATTGGTCAGTTTGGGGACATCCTGGTTTGACACACAGTTTGACGCTAGGTGTCATGTATGGGTATGACGTCATTACGTTGAGTGTGCTAATGGAGGAAGAAGAGTTATCAACCATTACAACTTTATCTCAGAGTCCGTGTGATTTCATTCAATATCTTTTGTCAAGATATAACACTAGGTTCAAGCATAGATATAGAAAACAAAAGTGTATTTGCTTTGCCTACATGTTGAAAAAGCGCTCTAGTCTGATTATGCTTGTATCAATTATGTAAAAGTAAATTTTTTCAAGATCATTCGCAGAGACTGAAATACAATTTAATTGTATTTTGTTTCAGGATTAAAATTGTTTGATAACATTCAACTGAAATATATTAATTTGAAGACTGAAGTGCCTCTAGATATAGTTTTAAATGTTTTGGTTACAGTCAGGAATGAGACACTGGTGGTTTAGAAAGCTACTAAATGCAGTTATAATACAGACGCATGCATACATACAGATGCACAGGTATAATCACTATGCCTGCCATGGTCAGTTTTTCTTTGAGTAGCCATTGCTTGGTTATATGTGATACAGCAGAGGGCCATTATTAAGAGGTTGATGGTTGAGAATGCTGCTTATTGCAGTTACAATATAGTTGATCTGACCTCTACATGTTACAAAGTGAAACAGGACACCCTTTTGCACAAGTTTATACAGGATTACCATTTATGCATTTTCCAGATTCTACATATTCCACAAATGTGAACATGCTGTGTAAGGTACATTGTGCGGTGGACCTGTGAGCAAAAACTTCAGTGTCAGCTAAACTGTTCTGAAGGTCCTTTGCCGAGACCTGTGGGTTTAGCTGTGTAGATCTGACCAGTTTTCATGATTTGTGATTTTCTCTCCTTACTTTGACTTGCACTATGCCATTTAACAGCATTGTTCTAGAAAGTTGAAAATGGTAAAATGGAAGTGTTGAATTTTCTATAGCCTGTCGCAGAAAGGTGGCAACTTTCACTTTGCACCATGTAGAGGTCAGGTCAACATTTGTTTCCAGAAACATCATTTTTTCCAGGGGTGCCTGGAACAAGTACATTTTATAATTCTGGAGTAATGATGTGATTATGGACTTAAACATTGTAGGGGGGAATATAAGTGATACTTGTCTTGGAATTAATTATCTGAGGTCTAATTTAACCGTTATCATAAAAGTTGATTCAATAGCATAAATTACAAGTAGAACAGGTCCAAAAGAGCACAACAGACATTATTGAAAGTCAAATAATGTAGTCCAAAATCTTAAAGTTAATGGCATCACCTAAAATACACAGTTAAATGATTTGCCAGTTAGACAATTAAACATTTAATCACCCCATCAAATATTCAAAACATTACATTCCAACACTGACAAAACTAAACTGTTTCTTTATGTACTGTGTATTCAGCTTTGCCCAGATTCTGTAGGCTTCGGTTACATCCTATCATCTTGTATGGCCAGGTGAACACTTCCAAAAGACTTTCCAGTTTACTCTTGCTAAACAACCGATGGTTCTTGTCTCTTTGTCTCGTCAAACTATATTGTGTTTTCTGGATCTTGTATTTTTTGTTGTGTAGAAACCAGTATTGTTGATAGTTTAAGACAGCTAATAGGTATCTTTATCAACAAAAACAATTAACAGAGAAGCTCAAAAAGTCCTTTTGTGCATTTCGTCCATGAATGTTTCAGTGTCTTCAAAATTATTAAACAAAAACATGAATGGGGAGAGAGCTTCTAGTTCTTCCTCTAGAGTTGAGGCCTCTCTGTGCATCTGCACAGCACCCTCTATTTCCTCATCATTCAGGGGTGAGGACTTGTACCCGGTCTCAGAAGAGGCCCATGTTGGCATTTACCCAGGCAACAGCATCCCCCAGGTCAACAACGCATCTTGGCAACTGAAATGAAAGATCAAAACAAGCACATTGAAGTAGAAGTGTACAAAGTAAAAGTGCTTAACTGGGTTAGGCTGTGTTCACCACTTTAGGGAAGTATCTAATTATGATCTAAGTAACCAGGTAAAGGGAGTTCAAAACTAACCAGTGATCAATTCAAAAAAAAGGAAGAGTGGAAATTATGAATTAAGGTCACTGGTTAGTTATGAACTCTGTTTAGGTAATTTAGCTCATCCTTAGGAACTTTCCAAAAGTGATGAACACAGCCGAGTACTTCTACTTTTTACGTTTTACACCTCTGCATATAAGATGGCCATGACAAAATTATTATTTCATTTACATCTCTAAATAATGACAACATAGTGTATATGAAGCTACAAAATACATTGATCTTGCCTGCTTGCATATAGTGAAAGGTGGATCAGTGTCATCATGCATCTTTAGCTAGTTATAACGTACCCCAATTGACTAGAGCGCTGGCTAAAAAGTAGCCTACATCGTCGGGTAGCTAGCTATCTTTAAACGGAGCTATAAGGGTTGTTGTGATTTCTATGTTCCGTAACTAGCAAGCTATTCGATTCTCAGATTCACGTAGATAAGTGATCTTAGTGAACGTTACCTATCCATAAATATAGTATAGCTAGAGGTTGTCATATGGAAGCACTTACCGATATCTGCATAATTGACCCTGTAATTCATACTTCATAAACGCACGGACTTAATCAAAAACACCAGACCAATGGAAAATGTCAATGGGCGTAACTTAATATTAAGGAACCCCCATTTAAAGTAATGCCCCCGACTTGCGGTCTGCAAATATACCCTCCTCAAAAATGTGGGCATTTGGCGCGCCTGTAGTCAGCAACAGCTGACACTGTAGTCTACAGTAGCATTTCTGCAGGCATCACTGCAACAAGACAGGTGGCTTTGTGACTTCTGACATTAACTGCAGTTACTTATTAACATTAGCTAGCTTTAATGGAAGATATTTAAATTTATTCGATTTACTGCACCGGTTAGAATCATCCCTTTAGTTTTACATTAAATAGCTAAAACTGTCTGTACTAGCGATGCGCTGCAAGCCTATTTTGTATGTAGCAGTAGTCCTTCTAAATAAAGGTTGTTTATTATAAACATTCAAAAAAATGTCAGCGACACTTGAAAACCCTCCGATCAATCACCTGCTGCTAAATCTATCAAGTTTGTAACTGAGTGTACATGTCACACTTTAACTCTTCATTCAGTGCCACATTTCAGTAGTTTCAGTAATTTCTGTATTTCTTTTACAGCATTATGATGTGCTGATCAGTGTACAAGCACCCACTTGTCAATCAGTAAATTATTTTATCAAAGTTTTGAATGTATCCTGTCTCACACGTTAGTAAATGTGTAACGTGATATATATTTTACATTGTTGTAACTGAACAGTTGGGGGTACAACCAAAAGTAAAATCAAATAAAGTGGGACAGCTTGTATAAAACAAGCCAACAGGCAGGGACTGTCTTATGTATATATATTAAACAATCACACAAAAAATGAACACAAGAATGCACAGGTTTCCAATCTCCAGCCATCAAATACAGTAAAAAAATCTGTCTCACTTAAAAGTTAGTTAACTGAGATAAATGTCTTTAAGAGCTTACAAGAACAAACCAAAAATCCATAACAGGCACATTACATGCAGTCCAGATAGCATTGCAAGCTGCTGTCTTATTCGCTGCCATCTCTGTTGTCCTGTCCGGGTCTCACGGCTCCAACAAGGGACTATACTCCTTGTATGAGTAGTTCCCCTGAATGCACAACCTGTCCGGGCTTTCAGGGCTAAGAAACAAGTGTAATTATTGAAAAAAGATGTGTACAATTGTTCTCTGCCCGTACTCAACTGGGCAAGCTAGGGTTGCCTGCAGGGTCCTAGGGTCATCAGGATGCTCACACGCTTACATAAAATCATTTTTAACATCTTTGATCTTCCTAGAATGAACAAAGGTTAGAGATCAAAACATGTCTAGAAGCTAACTTCTTGATTAGTTCCTTTAGTTTTATTTATATGTAACCTGTAAGTGCTTACATTTCATACAGTGCCCTCTGTAGTCGAGACTGTGAGTTTTTTGTTTTGGCCCTCAACTTAAATATTACAGGGCAGATTAGTATCATGTCAAAGGTTTCCACTTATGTTTATTATTTAGTTGCATGAACTTTGCATGTGAAGTCTGCCGTCTATGACTTATTGACCCCATTAAGGCTGGGTATCTTCTCTGTTGATGCTGTGCCAGGCCTGCAGCCATCTTCTATTGTGGTTTGTTTGTTGTCTCATTTTTGGTAAATGAAAGCCATGTTTCATTGGATTTGAAACTAGAGATCGACATGGCCAGTGAAGAGATTTCCACTTTTTAGCCCTAAAGAATCTGCTACTATAATATGTTTGGTGTCATTGTCTTTCAGTATGATAAAGCACCGTCCAGTGTGTTGCGAGGCATTTGCTTGTTTTTTAGCAGAAAAGATGTGTCAGTTCAAAATGAATTCTGTTGCAGCCGTGGGCAATTGTCAATGAAAACAAGCAAGCCAGTCCCAGTGGCAACCGTAAATGCCTAAGCCATAACATCCCTCCACAATATTTCACAGATGAGGTGGTATGCTGTTGAACATTTTTTTCTATCCTTTCTATCCTTCAGGTGCATGTTCAATTCTGTCTCACAATACCTTTTCCTCAAACACTGCAGGCTCTTTTATATACTTTTTAGCAAACTGTTACCTGGCCATCCTGTTTGCACCTTAAAGTGTAGCCTCTTTAGTTATACTGGTCTTCTATAGAAGGAAGTGTGACACATCCACACCTTCTTCCTGGAAAGGGTTCCTGAACTGCCAAACATTTTGTCGGTGGTTAACATTCTTCAGGTGGTTAACATTCTTCACTGTAGAAGTTTTCTTTGGCCAGTTGACCTTCAACAGCAGATTCAAAAGACAATCTTTTATCAATTTAAGGCAATAATTACATTCTAAACTCTATATCAGAGTTAATACAAACAGTTATTATTGCATGCAAATAATACAAATAATAAAATAAATGGCTGATCCTGGCAACACGCAAGTTCAGAATGTAATTTATTTTGTTAAAATATCGGCATTCTCATAGATATACCATAGACAACATTAAAGTAGATTAAACCAATAATACGAGGAATGTGTGTTTTTATATGTCAAACAAATTAATTTATTACCATTAAACTTGGTATGTGTAAACCTATGTTTGATTTAATATTTTACATACCAGGTAGTCAATCAAAACCAACAGATAGTCCAATATAACATAAAAACACACAGCTATGACACACGCAAATGTGGGGCCAGTTCTTAGTGACTGAAAATCTCATACTTCATGATTTGTCTAGCTATTTAATGACAAACAACAGATTCCCCTCGTAGCACCAAATTTATATCACATCACCTTGGCCAACACAATGACACAAAGGATTAGCACTTACACCTTTACATGAATGTAGTTAACACAGTCAAGAGCTCAACATTTGGTTTCTTCATTCTATTGATTGGTCTAGTCTCACAGACCCAATTCTGAAATGAACATGTAATGTTTAAGCCATAAACCGCACAGAAAAATGAAACAGTGGAATGCTCCTCCCTTTCTGGGAAACCGGGAACACCAAACATGAGTTAATTTTACACCTTCATATTACAACATCCTTTGTTGATACTACTTCACACCATATTGATTGCTCACAGTCTGACTGGGTGGGACAACTGTGACCCCCCCCCCCCCACCGCGTTTGTCTGCTCCGGCAATTAATCAAATGGTCCATTGTTGTTGGGAACGTAATACACATTTTCACACTGGTTTAATGACCCAGGCGCCTCTTCCCACCTTCCCCTAAAGACGTAATTGTATTACACTACAGAGGGGTATAAAGGTGATTAGTGGTAGTTATCTTGTTGGTGTCGGTTCTCTCTCTTTTATGCCCATGTTTTTTCTCTGATTTTGTTTAGCAATAAAAAAGGACACACCTGATTTTATGTTTTGAGCAAATGGTAATTGGGGTCGGATCGAAAAGGAGCCCACACCACATTTACTCCACATCAGGGGGAAAGCAACAGATGCCAAGGCTTGAACACTCAGTGGGTGCAGCCCAAAACCATGTCCCTTTTTACACTGAAACAACAACTTAGTGATGCCGGTTGATAGCAGATGCTCATTATTAGGTGACAAGTTCTGAGAGATGTCACAACACCACCTTGCGACCTGCACAGCCCTGTCCATTTCAGCTCCTTCTAGACTCTTTGAAACCGGACAGTTTCTCAGCCGTTAGCACTAGCTCAAGCATTCTTTTCATGTGCGAGGACAGCAAGGTTTATATTTATTTTGGGCTGTTTTTTTCTAGAGGTGGCATCCCTGGTAGATGATGAGAAAGCTGGTGCTCATTACCATTGGTGGGAGACAGCGAGAAGATCAGACTGGCTGTCACATCGTGGGGAGAGTAATGCTGAGCATCCCCTCACCGACGCCCAAATTAAAATAATTACACTCCCAGGCCCCCCTCACCTGGTTCTCATTATTCAATGGGGGTGAGCTCCAGCTAGATGCAGCGGAAAAGCAAAGAGGACAATAATTACAACATAGTTCTAGGCTGCACCACCCTCTCACCGTAGACCAAACAATTAATCTACACAGCCAGGAAAAGAGGTGAAAAATGCTTTCACTGTGCAGAGTAGCCATTCTGGTTGTTGCTGTTTGTGTTAGCTTCGAGGGATTTGTGGAATTACAGGGT
Organism: Esox masquinongy; assembly: GCA_016801175.1. Classification (NCBI taxonomy): domain Eukaryota; kingdom Metazoa; phylum Chordata; class Actinopteri; order Esociformes; family Esocidae; genus Esox; species Esox masquinongy. The sequence continues at coordinate 6,849 of JACXGI010005272.1, read as the reverse complement.
TAGGGGAAGGTGAAATGAAGTCCGAAATATGGTTTCTACCTGCCCAGACGTTTGTCCGTCGCTGCCTGTGATTTCAAACACCAGTGTACATCATACCGTGTGCATTCACACACCCTAGTGAAGGACAGTTGGGTGTCCTATTGTCAATGAAGGATCGGTCAAACTGGGTAGATAGTTAATTGCGTCACATTGCTCCCTAATTGTTAATAGATAGCATGAGGCCTCTGATAGTCAGATGAATGTTCTGCCAACATATGAGTGATTTCACTCAATGGCAGTGCTTAATGTGAAATGTAATTAGCATGATTGACGTAGTCTTACCCTTTTGTGTTCGTCACTGCTGGAAATATCTAGAAATATTAGAAATTACATTCAAATTAGAGTAAACTAATGGAGTTCTGTGGCAGTGAAAAATCCCTGTGGAAGCCAGGCCGGCTATATTACACTCTTTAAGCTATTATTCACAACCTACATAAACTACTGTACAGTCGAGACAAGAAGACAAAAGTCACAAAGTTGCTAAATATTTTTGTAATAAGAATAATATTATTGCATGTAACACAACATATAGAGCACAGCAGGTTATATCAGACTACTAAACAACCAGGCCTACAATTAAAACAATGTCCAGCTTCATTTGAACATAAATAATATATTATTTGGTCCAACTTATGTAACGATAACCTAAATGTTGTGCTTCTGTGTGTACAGTATATGCAGTGCAGAAATATAATAAAATTGTTCCATGAAGTCTCCGTCATGCCAACAATGAGCCAACTAGTAAACATTAGCACAGAGTTGAACTGGAAAGTCCATCATTTTAGAAACAGGACACTGTAGAATATTAAATCCCTGGCCAGTGCGGAGAATAAAATAAAACCATATGTCCAAGGGGCTAATATATCAATATTGAGAACAAACTATCAAAAATGTGTACACACACAGAAATAGTGTGAGCAGTACTAGAAAATCCTCAATGATAAAAACCACTTGTTGAGACTCACTACTCATGCATGACTTTGGTTATTTGTATTTTGACACCCCCATAATTAACTAGATATGGTCAAAATAATCCCTTTAAAAAACACCCGGCCTTAAACCCCAAGGAGGAAACAACAGCAGTGTTGAATTTCAGTGGCTAGGAAAAACTCCCTAAGAAGGCCAAAATTTAGGAAGAAACTTAGAGAAGAACCAGGCTCAGAGGGATGACCAGTCCTCTGCTGGCTGGGGGGCGGGTCAGCACAGTGGTAGCTGAATCTTGATCTGCAACACAACCAGGAGGAATTTGGACAGGGACAGCAACGGGTCTTTCAAGCCTGGTACTCCTCAGGTGTGGGCCAAGACCTCATGTCCTCCTAAGTTTAAAACGGCAGAAGACAGGGAAAATTTAGAAAATGCATTCCTTAGATCTACAAGGATTTATTGTGGAGAAGGAGAACTGACCCTACTCCCCCAGCACAATAATATAGCAGCGTAAGACCATGGGGCTTAGACAGGGGGGTCCAGTGACACTGTGGCCCTATCCGGGGGAGGCCCCGGACAGGGCTCAACAGGCAGGAAATCAATCCACCCACATTGCCAAGCATCAACCAAAGGGACACCCACCAACCGCAACCACCCAGAATGAGGGCCGAGTATTGTCAGCAGAGTACAGCCAAATTGCACAAGTGTGCAACAGAGAGACAACAACAACAAATGTATGGCTGGATCATTTCAGCGAGGTATGTAGGAGCAAGTCCATGTATTGATTTATAGGTTAACAATAAAACCTTAAAATCAGCCCTAACCCTAACAGGCAGCCAGTGTAAAGAGTCTAGTACTGGAATTATGTGTTCACATTTTTTTGTTCTAGTTAGGATTCTAGCAGCCGTGTGCAACACTTATTGAAGTGTATTTATTGATTTATCAGGGTAACCGGAAAGAAGAGCATTGCAGTAATCTAATCTAGAAGTAACAAAAGCATGGATTAGTTTTTCTGCATCAGTTTTTGATAGAAAGTTTCTGATTTTTGCAATGTTTCGAAGATGAAAATAAGCAACTCTATAGACATGTTTTATATGTTCATCAAAGGAGAGGTCAGGGTCAAGGGTAACGCCGAGGTTTCTTACAGTTTTTTGGGATACGCCCATGCAGCCGTTAAGGTTCACAGTGAGATCTGCCAACAAAGCTCTTTGTTTCTTGGGTCCTAAAACGAGCATTTCTGTTTTTCTTGAGTTTAAAAGCAAGAAGTTCTCTGTCATCCACTTCCTAATATCTGAAACGCATGCTTCCAAAGTAGCAAATTTTGGGGCTTCTCCATGCTTCATTGAAATATATAACTGTGTGTCATCAGCATAACAGTGAAAATTGACATTGTGATTCCGGATTACATCACCCAGAGGCAGCATATATAGTGAGAAGAATAGTGGGTCCAGAACCGAGCCTTGAGGAACACCAAAACATACCTTTGATTTGTCAGAAGATATGCCATCCATACATACAAACTGATATCTTTCAGATAAATAAGATTTAAACCAGACTAGATCATGTCCACATAGCCCAATATGGGTTTCCAGTCTCTCTAAGAGAAGGGAGTGATCAATGGTCAAAAGCAGCACTAAGATCAAGAAGCAACAGGACGGATGCAGAACCTTTGTCTGAGGCCATTAGAAGGTCATTTGTTACCTTGACGAGTGCAGTCTCAGTACTATGATGGGGTCTGAAACCGGACTGGAGCATTTCATAAATGTTATTTGTCTTCAGGAAGGCAATCAGTTGTTGGGAAACACATTTTTCTAAGATTTTTGAGAGGAACGGGAGGTTCGATATTGGCCTATAATTGTTTAATATGTCTGGATCCAGATTAGATTTTTTTAGAAGAGGAGTAATTTCCGCTATTTTTAGTGAGTTTGGTACACATCCGGAAGAAAGGGAGCAATTTATTATGTTCAACATTGGCTGACCTAGCACCGGAAATAGCTCCTTATGTAATTTTGTTGGAATCGGGTCTAGCTGACAATTTGTGGGTTTAGAACTCATTTCAAATTTAGTGAATGTGTCGAGCGATACGGGATCAAAAAATTAAAGTGTCCCCATTGACACCTGGTCAGGGATGTTCAGGACATTTTCAGGACAACTGAGATTTTGGGGAATGTAACTATTTGAGGAGTCAGTTATTTGTTTTCTAATGGTGATGATCTTTTCATCAAAGAAGTTCATGTATTCATTACAGCTAAAGTGAAGACCCACTTCACTTGTTGAGCGTTGCTTTTTTGTTAACTTTGCAACTGTATCGAAGAGAAATTTTGGATTGTTTTTGTTCACCTCAATCAGGTTGGAGAAATAAGCTGATCGAGCAGATGTGAGTGCTTTTCGGTATTGTAGTTTACTGTCTATCCAGGCTAGTCTGAATATTTCCAACTTGGTGGAGCACCACTTTCGCTCCAATTTTCTGGACGCTTGCTTGAGTTCTCTAGTATTGTCTGTGTACCAGGGAGCAAGTTTCTTGTTGCGTATTTCTTTTGTTTTTAGTGGTGCAACCGTATCTTAAGTATTTCGCAGTGTTGAGTTTAGATCCTTGATTAGATCGTTTGCGGATTTATTTACTTTGTCATTGATGAGCGAGCTTGTAAGAATATCAAGAAATCTATTTGTAGTCTGAGAATTTATAGTACGGCTTTGGAAACTCATTGTTTGCGGAGCAAGTGGATTTCTTGTTTTAACGGTAAATGTAATAAGACAGTGATCTGATATTCCAGGATTTTGGGGGAAATTATTTGACAGGACTAAATCTAAGGTATGATTGTGGCAGTGTGTTGGACCTGAGACATGTTGGATGAAACCCATTGAGTCAATTATGACTTCAAAGGTTTTTTGAAGAGTGTCATTGGACTTTTCCATATGTATATTGAAATAGCCAAAAAGTAGAATAATATCTGCCATGACTACAAGGTTAGACAAGAATTCTGGAAACTCATTGAGGAACATTGTGTATGGCCCGGAGGGCCTGTAAATAGTAGCTATGTAAAATGATTTATAAGCCTGGCTAACTTTCATGAGTAAAACTTCAAAAGAATGAAAACCAGTGATGTGTTTAAGAGTAAATTTATATATACTGTCATAAATATTAGCAACACCCCCTCCTTTTCGGGATGCACGGGGGATATGATCACTAGTATAGCCAGGAGAGGCCTTATTTAGGGCAGTAAATTCATCAGGCTTTAGCCATGTTTCACACAAGCCAATAACATCTAGTTTATGATCAGAGATTAATTCATTTACTGCAACTGCCTTTGGAGCAAGGGATCTAACATTTAGGAGTCTTATTTTGAGATGCGAGGTGATACAGTCATTTTTATTTGTGACCGAGGTGGAGGAAGGCTTTATCTTAATAAGGTGGCTATTGTTAGCACTACCTTATTCAACTTTTCTCAGCCTGGAACGAGTCACAGTCGCAATAGGCAAAACTGTACTAGCTACTCTGGCTATGCTATCGACAGACTTCACTATGCTAGCAGGCTGGCTAACAGCCTGCGGCCTGATCTGCACCCTAGTATTCAGAACCTTAACTTTCTCCAGATTTTGTGATATGACATTTCACCTGAAGGACAGGAAAAAGATTCCCTGAAACATGTAACATCCATAATCAACTGTTATTCTGCATACATAAATTGGACTTTGTCACTCCCCGCTCCAGTGCAAACAATTCAACCCTCAAAACAAACTGATATGAACTATTGTGAAAATTTTGCTTACCTCTATTGTGCACGTAGTTCAGTCAGCCAGAGAGAATTGAAAAGCAAACACTATTGTTGTGTAGATATTGAAGTCCCATCTGGGGTGCCAAATTGTGGAAGATGGAAAAATTTTCGCAATTCATTATGAAAAGAGACTCGACAGTCGTTCGTATAACAGTTGATTATTTCAGTTTAATTACGTGGATCCACGGGAACAATCGCTTTTACAGAACAGAGTATAAGTACAGAGACCAACAGAGCAGTGTCATAACAATTGTTCTGATTATACATTATTACTTTCACCTTTTTCACCTCCTTGTCAGCCCCAAAAATATTATCTCTTATGCTATAAGATACATACAAAAACAAGTTGTCATACTAATAGGAAAACAAGATAGGACCCTACACTGTCATGGCAACCATAGTTCTAGGTCAGAGTTAACAGACCTCCTGATCTGAGCTACCCCTAGACTCTGTCCTGCCAAACGGGAAGATACAAAAGGAGGCAACCAGCTAGCCAACCAGATGTAGGCTGACATAACTTACAGTGCTTAAGTTAGTTGCTTGAAGTCGAAAACACGCTCGGCGTTGTATTACCCTTTGGTGATGCAGTCAAATATTGTTATGCAAATAAACGTTATACTCACATTTCAGGAAAAACGTGTCCTAGCTACCTATAGACTCCAATCTACCAGGCTCCAGTCCGGATATTCCATAAGTCCCACCAAGCGAGCCCTCTGACTGAAACCACGCACAGGAGAACTTGTCGACCTAAGGAAAATGTGTCTCAAAAATGTGTAAATATAAAATTCAGATCCGTAAATAAACTTAAGATTTGTAAATGTAAGTCAAATGTAAATGATAAGCAACAGTTGTAAATGTTTTACAGATATGTGTTTTATTTGTGAAATATGTTTTTACATATTCACAAATTGTATTTATATTTGTGAAACATATAAATATCGTGATCAAATATCGTGATCAATTCCTTAGAATGTTTTATCTTGAAGGCAGCACCATGTTACAGCTATCTAACAAATAGTTGCCTAATCTTCTAAACAATTCCTGTCTGAGTTGTTCAGTGCAACTCTTCCTGGCTGTGTTGTTCGGTGCATTTGACAAATAAACCATCGCCTATCATTGTTCTGAGAAAGATGCGTCGAGTAGATAACTGAATCACATTTTATATGGGTCGGCTTATATTATCGTGGATATACTCGATATACTCTGTTTTTACCAGCCATCCAACCAACCAAAACCGGAGAAAATTAAACTAGCGCTTCATTCGTCACTAATCTGTTTCTGCGCACCCACCTTTGCCCGCATGATGATCACACACAACTGAGGCGCACGATTGTAATTTTGGTTCAAATAACGATGTTTTTAAAACATTAAATAAAAAAATCAAACATGCAAGGTGTCAAAATTATTTCGCGCACCTATTCTTTTCCAAATGAAGTAATCCAAAAGTAATCATATTTTTGCCGGACCGCGTAAGCGAAGCCGGCCTAGAAGCGTGAATGTCCCTTAGTGAGTCCGTCCGTCCCTGACTGACTGACTACCCCTTGTTAAATACCGTAGTGGTTAGAGACGCGGGCTACAGAACAACAAGCCCCGCGTTTGACTCCTGTAGCAGTCAACAGACATGATGCCTGAGGTTCTGGACAGACAAAAACTTTGCTGGCTATTACTTTGTGTAGCTACGTAATAGGGAGCCTAAAATAAAACAGTTCTGGTGGATATAAGGATTTGTTCAGGAAAGACAAACACTTCGCTGCCTACACGGTTCTCTTGTCTTTTCACTTGACAAAAAAGTCAGTTATATATATATCGTCACCTATATTGATAGATACTCAAAGTCATTCATGAATGGCTAATTAGCTGTTAAAACGGCCAGTGGTAAAAGAGGATTTGTTCAGAATAGACAAAAACTTAGCTGCCTACAACCTTCTGTAGCTACGGGAAGCCTAAAATGAAATAGTTTACTGTAGTGATGGCCAAACGAGGCTTCATTAGCGTTATTTTAGCAGCAGGATATTATGCTGGCAGCACTCAGATTTTCATTATTACATTAAAAGCCATCATTGTTAACTATATGGCCTTCTAAATGTCAATCTAGTATGTAAAAAAAATA